>PVKA01002932.1:95195-116998 GCA_004027165.1 Ctenomys sociabilis | reverse complement strand
TATGCATTACAACAAATAGTGTGAAATTCCTATTACTTTGTTAAGTGAAAATCTGTATCACTTGTAATTTTTCTTTTTGAATTATAATTTGTGCTCTCTTCAGAAAATCAGAGATTAAAAATTAAAAAAATGCCACTGTCCATTTCAGATGGAGTGGTACACAACCCTTAACAAACCCATCTTAGTCCCTTTGGAGTTACTTTGTTTTGAAACTACTTGTCTAGAGTATGCAAGGAATTGTCTTCTGTGAACAAGGAAATCATATCTGACACAGCAACACAGACCTGGTTCATGAGACTAACCGAATAACCCATCTTCTGGTGTCTCAGTTCCCTTAGTTTCATGAGAACAAGGGCCCATTATGGTGAAGGGTGATTGGCATCCATATGGCAATTCATTTTCTCTGTTGAATGGAGGAGGCCACGGCCCAACTTCAGAAGAAGAGAAGTAAGGTTGAGTCTGATCAGAGTTCTAAACAACAACATACGACTCACTTTTAGTAAGTACGTCATTGGTTTGATATCTTTGGCTTCCTGCTCATGAGTGTGTTACTGAGAAAGCAATTCATTATATATTCACTAGTGAAGAAGTAAAGCAGTGTTTTGGGTAGTTCTACTATTCTGCAATACCTTGATACAATGCACTTAGAAGCAGCCTTTCTGATTTTTCCTTCCTGGTCTTTCTCAGAATCATAAGCAATCTATTCATCATAATAATCTCCTTTCTTGTAGTACATTCAACAGCTGCCTTCTAGTGCCTGTGTACCTTTTCCTCCGAGCATGGACCCAGTAAATAGCTTCTTCTGTAACCAAAGGACTTTAAATATTTGATAAGCCATCTCAAGCTGTCTTTTAATAGAGCCACCAGCTGTTGGACTTGCTGATTGCTATAAACGCTATGATTACATTATGCATTAGGAGCTTTCCTATAGCTCCAAATAAATCACTCACTTATATCACAAGCAAGTTACTTTGAGAGACTTTGGAATTGTCCAACATAAGCAAAAGCACAGCAGAAAGCCTCAGAACATAAATAAATCATCCCAAATGAAATCTCTTTTATAATAATATATACCTGTGTAAATTTTTGCTCTTGACAATGGAGGATTTGAAGCAGAGCTGTTATGCAGATTTGCTATGTCCTGTTTTCAAAATGATAACATTCAATGGCATTTTATGGTCTCTATTATAAACATGTTTATGAGCTTTCTGTTAGATCCTAGAATATCATCTAATTTTGAATCTAAATTTGAAGTTGAGCTATACACCACAGCACCAATGTAACATTTCCTGTGACCCAATCCGGATGACATTTCAACATCATGAATCACCTTGGCAGTGTTTTGATTTTTACCTTTTCTCCATTGCATTCGCAGCCTAAAGTGCTTTTATTTGAGCAATCCAATCCTTTCAACTTGCACTTGCTAACAATGGCTGATTGCTCTTGTCAAAAAACCATGTCATAATAACTATGTACTAAACTCTTAACCTGCCTGATAGTTGCATAAGAAGAGCTGTTGGAACTGAAACAATCCCGCTGTGGAATGTAAGTATTTGAAAAAAATTAGCAGGAAATTGTTGAAAACATCTTTTTACCTTTTCTTTCTTTTTAGAAAACAATGCTTCCTGCTATACTTGTAGCTGAGGCACTGCCTTTAGAGTGCCATAGAGGCAAACCACTTAACTACTAGTGGAAAGTTTAAAAGTTCACAAATAAGATTTATTTTTTTTGTAAAATGAAGACACAAAGTTTTCATGCTCTCAACTTTTATTCTCAGCAACAACAGGAACTCCATGTTAGTACCCATTTCTCTGATGTATTATCTAATATAATGCTCATTAAAATGTTGGCAGACAGAAATTATTCTTCCCAATTTACAGGTGAGAAAACAACTCTTTACATAAAATGCTTTTTTCCATTTTACAGAGAATAAATGGAAAAATTTTATATTGAACACTATTTCAACTATGCCCATGCCCTAAAATGTTTCCATTTTTTCCCTCTTACTTTAAATAGCCTTGGCATCAGGACCATAAGTCATATTTTCTGTTCTATATGAAGTAAAATTTCCAGCATTAGAAGAAATAAAGATCTCAGGGTTGCAAATGGTCTGGATAGTCAAATAAAGTATAATATTAGAAAAGATTATTTTGATTACCTTTGGATTGAGTGAGTTTGGCATTAGTATATTCTCTTACTTCTAGATACTCTGACAGTGTATTCCCATATTTACTTTGGAAAACATGGATGCAAAATCACAGCCCAAGCATTTTCAGTGAATTTGTCAGATTATACAGTAGTAAACACATACCCATCTAGGCTACCTCTGCAGCAGCTTTGCCAAGTTCGATGTCTGAGGAATATTTGCAGATCCATGAGCTATAGGCATCACAGGTGGATATGAACCCTGATGCTTGATTAAGCTTTGTCTTAGACTTATGTTTTCTGAAAAGGAAATCTAAAAAGGAGTTGGAGTAGCATGTAGTACGTATTCTCATTCCAGAGAAGCAGGAGATGCCCCCAAAGAACCCTGCTCACATGATTGCATTTACAAGTAACAGTCTTCCAAAGCAGACTGGAGACATGTCTCTGGAGACCAAACAGAAATTCACTTGCTGAAGCTCGAGTCCAAAGTCAGTAGGAAAAGCATAAGGCTGATTCCCAAGTGACAGGATTATGGATGAAGTTCTTTGACTTGTGACAGGTTAGTTCCAGGATCTGGGGTAGATTCTGGAGATCACAATTAATATGTTGTATCTATTCTAGAAATAAGCACTAAATTAGTGCTTTTGATTTAAGAAGTCTTTTTTATTCATTTATTTATTTATTTATTTTGTGGCCAGCTCAGCCCACCTTGAGGGCAAGGCTGGCCCAGCATGTGGTGTCAGGGATTGAATTGCAGTTCCTGAGCTTCTCCTAAGCTTGTCTAAGCAGGCACTTTAGACCACTGAGATATCTTGCCAGCCCCAACAAATCTTTGGTTTTAATACCTTAGTCCTTGATCTAGAAAGAAAAGAACAAAGAAAAATGTTTATGGATGTAGGTGTGTGTGTGTGTGTGTGTGTGTGTGTGCGCGTGTGTGTGTGTGAGCCTGCATGTGCTCACACTTCTGTGTCAGGCAGAAGCAGAATGGAGGTGTTACATGAGCTAAAACTGGCTTTAAAAGGAAAACTCACTTTTATTTTCACAAATTAAAATTGTGAATTAGGCTTTCTGATAGTTCCCTTCTTCACCATGTATGGTTCTCTATGTTATTTCAGCATTAAAACTACTTGAAGAGATTTAAAAAAATCTCAATACCCAGGTCACACTCCAGACCAATTATAATAGAATCTCTGGGAGTGGGATATAAGCAAATAGATATATTTTAAACTCCCTCACATAATTTCAGAGTGGAACCAAGGCAAGGAACAATAATAGTATATTTCAATAATACTATCCTCATTGTTGTTGGTCACCTGCCACATGTGCATTTATTTGATGTTGAATTGTTAAAGTTGCCAAGGAGACAGCACATAAGGACTATTTCTGACAATGGGTATCTTCTTTACAGCTACTCAGTGGAGATTTTAACATTAATTTCTAATTTATTGTAAAACAAATATATTCTGTAAACACTGCCACAGCCCAGATGCTATGCTAGATTCCAACTACACATTGGCAAACAGACTAGAACAGCTCTGGGCACAGAGAGCTTCAGTCTAGCAGAGCAGAAACAGTATGGAGATCATAGGGTAAGTTCTTCCCATATCTTCGGATCAAGACACATATTGTGAGATTTAATATTTCAGTGTACTTAGTCCAAGGTCTACCGGGTCTCACTACACAGATCAGACTTGTAGTGATCCTCCTGTGTTCAGCCTCCCAAGGGCTGGGAGTCCAGGTGTACATTACCACGCCCAGTCTCATATTGTAAGATTTATAAGCTGTATTCCTGATGGCCGCACCATACCACCAGAAAAAAAGTTCCTGGATAATACATTAAATAAATTTGTACCTCCTGATGAAATTTTTGTTAAGACCTGGAAAAGGTATGATATGACTTTATTCATTGCAGATACAATCATCAGGAAACGAAGGATGAAAAACCTGAATTTCTAAATTCTTCTTTAGCTGACTATATTTCTGTATCTTTTATTATACTACACCTGATCATGTGGCAATATTAAAATAGTTGTTTCAGCTGTTAAGTATGTGCATTTGCTCCATAAAAGAGACACACAGAGCAAAATTAAATTAAACATATTAGGATATTTTATAGTGAACAGAAAGCTTTTTTTTTTTCTACTACAATGAAATTGTTCTAATTGATTTTTTTAAAAGAAGTTTTTATTATGTTTCCTGGTCAAATATTATTAGTATATAATAAAAGCATCAAGTGGCATATACCTGTGTGAAAATTACTGTGGGCTTTGGGGTTCCCTTGCTACAGTTGAGCTAATTAGTCTTCTATTGTTCTTTGAACAGCAAGGCCAATGAGATATTCTTATTTAGAATGGCAACATAAAGAATTTTTTCCAGTGGTCATGTTCCATAAGAGGTAATTTTTGAGCATGTTATTTTAAAATCAGTTAGCTTTTAATGTAGGTACCTGTAGGAATACGTATTAATATATACATATTAGTATATAATAAAGGTATCATGTGGCATATACCTGTGTCAAAATTACTGTGGGCTTTGGGGTTCCCTTGCTACAGTTGAGCTAATTAGTCTTCTATTGTGTGTGTGTGTGTATATATATATATATATATACTATATATATATATATATACTATATATATATATATAGTATATATATGTATACATATATGTATATATATATTTATAGTTAATTACTAATTTTAGAAAATTAATGAATAAATTATAACATATTTCTTATTCCTTTGCTGAATAGTATAATGGTAAAAATTCCATAACAATTTTGATGTTTATGACTGATGCCCTTTGACTGTTACAATTTTAAAGATAACGTTAGTCCGCTGCAAGGCATATTTTAAAAGGGAATAGCTCAAGTGAAACAAATTCTTTTTGCTTTTGTTTCCAAGTGAACTGCACTGTGAAAAGACCCAAAATACCTTTGCATTGCCTGGGAGAATTGCCATGTGAGATAAGGTGCAGCTGTGGAGTCACCGAAGAATCTCTTTCTACTACCAGAAATACTAGAAAATTGGAAAAGCCTGTTAGCTTTTATTAAAACAAGTGAAACAAGTCATTTGGTTAAAAAAAAGTTTCTTTGTAGGTGTATACATTTTTTATGAGAGTTGTACTGGTAGATTTCCTAAAAGCTGATGCTACGCGGCAAATAGTAGACACATCTGTCTACTCAGGTGTATGAAATGAAGTTCAGCTAAAACATATTCTAAGAGAAAACTAGACTTAAGAAATAAAGTTATCTGTTATTTTTATTTTTTGGATAATGATTGATTGCTTTAGTCTTCTATTCTTGTTCGTTGTAACTATTTTAATGCTGTTTCATGATCCTCCTGTTTTCTCCCCTAGTCAGTTCATTGTTCATAATTTGTTAAGGAATATTCTCATATAATTGAGATATCAAAAATATCTGTACATAGAGACAGCCTTCCCTAAAGTTAATAGTGTACAGCAGATTGTGAGAGGGAATATACAGAAAAGCTTCAACATACTCCTTGTTTTGCTTTGGTCAGGTAGACAGGGTTAGGCATACACATTTCTGGTAAAAATGAAAGGTGCTTTTGTTTACGATGAAAAATACAACCGTGCAGTAATTTAGAGTGTATTATGATTTAATTTGATGATCATTAAATTGCTAGTAACTGTATAGAAAATGTAGTTTGAGTATCTTGACCATCTAAATGTTATAAAATGCAATCACGTGCTTTTGTTTGTATTAATTGGATAGGGATATTTTAATTCAGAAACTTCTAGTTTTCGATTTGATTTTCAACACCTGCTACACTGAACGTACCTTTTTGGCATGTCTCTCATTTCCCCTTTCTGCTTTCTATGCTTTCTTTCTAGTTTTATTCCATCTTCTACTAATCTTCACATTCGTTTTTCTACTTCCCCACAATTACCTAAATGCAACCACATATAAACAAAGTTAAAATTGGCTAGAGAAAAGTTCATTTTTATTCATATTTTGTTTGAGATATACTTCCCTAATCAGTAAATTACCTTGACTGCCTTAAACGCAGCAAAGGGCTGGCTTGTGTAAGTACTTGGGGACATAGGACATTGTGTGTAGGTTTATTTCTCTCCCTGGAACACTGAACAAGGAAATGTATAGTTTCTTTATAAAAGCAATGTTTTAGATAAATAAATACATGCCTCAAATAACTACTAGTGTAAAGGTTTATTTGACAATAATTTTCTATTCTCTAGAAAACTATTTCAGAGCCATTTTGTTATTCTTGCAAGATTAGTATAACTGCCTTTTTTTTGTGCATGATGATGTATAATCAATGAAGAAAGGAAATACATGATTACTGTTCTTTTCTTGTTAAGTTTATTGGTACACTTCAGGTGTGCATAATGATCACATTCATCTAAGGAATTTGATTTTTCTTCCCATTTCCTTACCCTTCCTTGACTGACATTCTTTAACATAGTAGGAACATATTACCATCATGTATGAAAACTTTTTTTTTTGTCTTTTTGAGACAGGATCTCACTATGCAGTTCAGGTTGGCCTTCTGCTCACTTTGTAGCCCAAGCTGGACTTGAACTTGTGACGATATTTTTGCCTCAGCCTCCCAAGTGCTGGAATTCCAGGCATGCACCTCCATGCCCAAAGAAAACTTTTTGATAAGGAACATATTTTAGCATATTTTATTTTTTAAATTCTAAATAATGATTTATATAATCATAGGTGATATATTAATGGAAAATTTATTACCCACTTTTTTTTTCAGAAAAGCAACCAAAATTGTAGACTACTTCACTGATTTCTCTTGATATCCCTTATTAACTTTCTATATTTCAACAAAACCAGTCAAGTCCTTCATAAGAAAATATAAACAGAAAATGTAGACATTAAATGCTAGGCATTATAGCCAGAGAATTATTTTTTTTTGTTTGAAAAGGAATTAAATAATGTGAACCACCAAATTAGAGTTTATTTTTTCATAAAAATAAGCCAGCTTGTACAATTTTACAATTGTAAAATTTTACAATTATTTAATAAATAATTGTAATTATTATCTCATAATTATTATTTGGAAGCTAAAATAGGTCAAGTAAAAATTTATTTTTCTCAGAAGTACTCACAAACATTTCAAAAGTCATTCTCACAGCTGGTTATCACCATAGGACAACTTCCCTAACTCGTACTAAAATCTGCCCACTAAAGAAAACAGGGGCTAGATGCAATGTGGCATCACAATTTTGCCTAATGGAATGACATCGGTAAGAACAAATCATAGGTGGGGGGCCTTCACACTAGCATTAACAGTGACCCTGTGTTGATGTAAGGCACATCATGCCACGCACATTGCATTAATCATGCCTGTGTGCCTAGGACCTCTTTTTTCCTGGACCTCTTTAATTTCACCCGGGATGGCCAACATGGCCTTGAGAATGCCAGATCCTGTCTGTTGGCCACTTCTGGGCAGCCCTAGATCGACCAGTTTTACACACTCAGACTTTTACTTACTCTTGCCATTCCTAGACCCAAATAAAACATGCACTTCAGGCCATGCGATGAGGCAACCTGAACAACTACCAAAACAGAATGAAACAAAACCCAGTAACCCAACCAAACCCAAACAAACCAAACCAAATAAAAACAACAACAAAACTAGATGATGTAACCTGGAAGTGTGACAGTTAATTTCCCTATGAGCAAACAGTCCAGTGGGAAGCAAGGGACAGGAAAGTCTTTGAATTTATACATTCTGACTTTCTTCCCGAATCCCTGGGGATGCTGCTCCAAGCATCATTTGCCAGGCAGCTCTCTGGCATCTTTCTGCTCAACAGAGATAGATACCTACTGACGCGTCTTCAGAGGGACCATGGCCGTGAAGTAATAGTCAACATGTTCATGTCTTGATTTGCTGCCCTGTTCTGTGTCCTTTCTTCCTTTGCTTTTCTTACATTTCAGTCTTGGTTCCTGTGGTCCAAACAATCCTCTCCTTGGGCTCTGATTTCTAGTAATCCGAAATCAAATACATCTGAAGTTGAATGGTTAGAAACAGTGCAAGTTGTTCCTTATTTAATAACCATAGCTTCCTATTTTTTTTCTGAACAAAATGTTTATCTGCATCCAGATTCAAATTTTAAAGAAGAAAATCCCTAATTATCCAATTGAGGGCCCTGCTCACATTTGAGGCAGCCAGAATCTCCCTAGGTCTGGCCAAATATTTCACTGAGAAAGCGCAAAAACATGAAACTACTGGAGAGGATTCAGAGGATAGTTGCTCCCTGAGGAGTACATTGGATTAAAGACAGAATAATTGCAAGTAAGTCTGTATAAAGGGAAGAGAAACATAAATAACTTAGATAGAAAAACATGCTGGAAATTCAAAGGTTTCCTCTGACTGTATGTTCCAAAAGACAGAAAACAGAACCATCTCAGAGGACAATGATTTGAAATCTTTTGGGAAACTAAAAATTGGGCTGAGAGCTGTGTGCAGAAGCTCAACCCCGAGATGTAGCTCTGAGAGTGTTGTCACAGAAAAAAATTACACAAATCCGTCTCCGCAATCTATGATGGGAAATTGTAGCTTTGAGAAAGAAAGGCCATTTGGAGAGGTATCGTAAAAGAAAAATTTCTATGTGAGAACCAAGGTGATAAATAATGAAAACTGCATTCTTAAACTTTAAAAGCAGAATATACCTCTAAAAATAAGCAAAAATCTAGAAGAAACTTTGGAAAAATATCCAGGCGTTTGCAATAAATTAAAAGGAGCTGTGGTATTTATAATAAGCAGTTAGGGGTTGTAAGAAAAAAAAAACATTGAAAAGCAACATGATGAGATGTAATAGGAAAGAACTGTGAGAAATTAAAGTGTAGCAATGTAACAAACAAAAGTGATATGACAGAATATTGAATGAAGGATATAGTTGAATAGCTCTTCCAGTCTTTGAAGGAAAAGTGCATGAAGCAATAAGAATTGTTTATATTATACTATAATTTGTTATATGTGAGCAAAACTGAAAAGGCAAAAATTAGGTAAGTCTGTATCTGAAGAAAAAAGTAAAAGAAATAAAAATACGAAAACAGTTATCAAATATGAGAACAAACCCCCAAGCCATTCAAACTTTGAAACAATCGGGGTCAGTGAGATAGTTCAGCAAACGAAGCGCCTGCTTACACAAGCTCAGGGACTGCGGTGGGATACACATGCCTCTTGTACACATGCCTCGTCGTCCCTGCCCCCACCCCTGCTGAACCAGCCACTGGGACAGGTACAGTGGCGCACACCTGTAATCCCAGTGCCAGGGAAGCTGGAAACAAGAGGACCACTACGAGTCTGAGCTGAGTAGTGCGACCCTGTATCAAATACATAAAATAAATAAAAAACAAACCACTGAAGGAGTTAGTATAGGTAACTACATTGTAAATACAATATATTATACACAATAGTCACTTTATCTTGTGAAGAATATAATTTAAAATTAAATTAAACTGCCATTAAATATTATGAAAAAGAAAAGTAATATATATTTAACAAAATGTATTCATAATTTGATGTGTATCGCATATATGATATAAAATAATATAAATATATTAGACTATATAAATTGAGTAGTGGAAAACAATACTTTTTTTACATCTTTTTTCTCTTTCTTTCATTCTTTCTTCTTTATTTATTTTTTTTGTTACTGGGGATTGAACTCAGGACCTAGTTATTGCCAGGCAGATGCTTAGGCTGCTGAGCTGGATTTCTCACTTTTATATCGTTTTCAAAACAGATAGCATACTTTGTGGGTCTTTTTCTGGGTATTTGTTTTATAAGTTGCTAAAGTATTTCCTGCAAGCTATCTCTAAGCCTCTTCAGGGTTGGTAATGGATTGCTTTTGGCTCTCTGCCACGGGTTGTAGTTCTATGTTTGGATAAATATTAATTTTTATAATAGACTGTATGTCAGGGTGGCGCATTGCAGTGACTCTAGGTCCTCCATCGTTCCCTGAGTGCACACAGAGGTAGCTGCCATCCTTGCGCTCACAGCCAGGCCTGCCCTGGGTGACACGGTGGGTACCCACGGGTTTGCCTGGGGCCCCGTTTCTCAAGCCCCTCTAAGTTGGCAAGGCTCAAATCCTAGGTCTTGTATTCCTCGATATTCTTTGAAGAAGTGTACCTTCATTGTTCCTGCTTTAGAGCACTGCTGTGGCACTCTGAGCCTCGTCTCTTTCTCCGATCTCTGCTGACCTGCTGCGTGATCATTCCTCCCCAGGCAGGCGTTCTCTGAGTTTCTGCTGGATTCCGAGACTGGAATGGGGCTGAAACTCCACTTCTGGCCACAGTCAGATCGCGTATCCCTCCCTGGTCCACTGCAGCCACTCCGTGGCAAGCTTCGGACTTGCTCCTGTGCGCGTGCACAATGGTCCGCATCCAGGCTCCTAACTTTCCCTGGTCCCAAGTTGCAGCCAGGTCCTACCCCTAGCTCCCAGGTCCCCAGACAGCTACCAAGGCAGGTGTTTCTTCAGAAGAACGCGGCGCTCTGTCTGGACTCAGGCTGCCCACGTGGGATGTGGGACTCGAGCAGGCTGCAACCCGAGATCCTGCGGAGGTATCCCTCTGCCCAAGGCTTGCCTGGGTGGCTTCGTGTATTTTCCAGTTTTGTGGTTCTTTTTGGAGGCAGAACCTGTTCAATACCAAGTTCCCTTCCTAGGCTGAAGTTGATAATTATTCCAGACCTTTCTTCTTTTCTTTAATAATTGTCAGTATTTTTATATTATATATATTTATTTATTTATTTATTTATTTATTGAACATATATAGTATTTATGGTTACACATCTTAAATTCCTTCAGGAGAAAATATTATTCACATCAAAAGAAAACAATGGAGCATTCTATTAAATTGTGTAGAAGTAGCCCTGACCTTTGGGGAGCCAGAAGTAGGTCACTAGAGCCCAGGACATTTGAGGGCAGCCTGACCAGCAGATGAATTTTCTGTGTCATGCATAAAAGCAATTAAGTAAGTACATAAGTAAACAAATCAGACAGCAAAAGACATTTTATTTTAAACTTCCTTCCTGAGATATCAGAGTTTTATTAAGGTCTATTTTTTTTTTTTTATTTTTAACCTTCAAATTTTACTGGGCCAGAATAGAGTTTAACGATGACACAGAAGACAGTGATGACTTCTACTTCTAGAACAATACACACCAATGCCTCATCAATAGCTTATATGGTATGTTTTTCTAACTGTCTGATTTCTAAAAGGATAAATTTTGAAAAATTTGTGAATACTGCTAAAATATACTTTGGCATAATAATAGTTTTCATGGTTTGTAAGATGATGTGCATGATTTATTGAGCTCTTGCAATGCATCAGAAACTTTACTATAAATACTAGATGAACATTGCTTTATTTAATCCACTTTACAGCTACCAAATACCATCAAGTTCAAATCTATTTTATTACCAAAGAAAAATAGCTTAGAAAAATAAAAGAAGCCCTTCTATTTGAAGATTGGGAAGGAGGGAAAGAGAAATGGTAGACGACTCTGAGTGGGTAGGCAGAATTCGAAGGTGAGTTGCTGCTAGAGGAAACAGCTTTGAAATAACAGTGAACGAAGCTACCAAAACTTTTCCTTTGGTAAAGTAATTGTGTCCTTCTGGACAAGGTTCAGAGCTGATAGCTTTCTGTGCCCTTTTACATAATGGAGTGAAGACAATGTAACTTACACTAAAGCCTCCAACTCATTCCAGGTCCTCCCATCATTTATTATACTTTAGGATGCGCAGTAGTACTGAGGAATGCTTCCTTATATTTATGCCTGTATTAATGAACATACACAAGAATTAAAATTAGTTGAGGGACTAGTCTAAACTTGGAGCCTTACACCTGCTTTTCTCTGTCATGAGGTCCTCCAATATTTTACAGACGGCTTTGAGTATTTTGTACATGAGAAGCATGTGGCCTGTGGCTATTGCTCAGGATGAAGAATGTGCTTTGGGTTCTAAAACCACAGCAGAAGCAGGAGCAGCAGAATCTCAAAGCAAAGTTGTTGTCCAGACTATAAGGATAAATAGCCTCACATGTGCGAAAGTCAATAATCACTTGAACCAGGAGAGTTGAAAAGGAGTTCTGGAAGTAAGGATGTGGGGGAGCCTGAATGAGCATAGCTATATCAGTGTGTGAAAAACCTTAAATATTCACTTCCCAGATGAAAAACCATTGGAGTTTCTTCTGCCTGTAGCTGGCTAATGGAAAAAAAAATTAAAAATAATTTAAGTATCTTAGGAACCTAGAATAATTGGAAACTTTCTCATAATTTTATGGCCAGCCCTGTTTACTGAGTGATGAAACAGAAAAGTTACATAATGGAGTCAGATTTCCTACTTGGTAGGAAATGTGGCCGAGAGCAAGGTCCCAGGCAGACTGATCTTCAGCTTGTCCTGGTAACCACTGCACGATCCTCCCTTGATGCTTATTAAATGTAGGTAACACTATTTACAGGCTTTATTTTTTGGTACTTATTTGTTTATGTTTCAGCTGAAATAAATTCTAGCTCAGCGTTGCTGCCTACCCCGGTTGTAAGGTTTCTAGCTTCTAGTGAGTGTTTTCTTGGGCCGCTGTTTGCTAAGCCTTTTCCCACGGTGGCGCCCTGCCCTTATTTCTAGCCTCATTTCTTACAACATTGTCCTACTTTGAGCCCTCTGAGAGTGTCAGGGAACCTGTCCTCCAAATCCTAGTGAGGGACCCTGCTTAGCCTTGATTTGTTCCCAATTTAAAAATGTTTTAGGTTTGAAAACTTCAATTATGTCATGAATGGGGAAACCTCTCCTAGGACTAGAAAGGAAGAAAATAGAGTGATTTTAAATTTTTTTACCCCTTGAAACAAAAAAGAAAGAATAAGATTATTTTTCAATTAAAGATTATCTTGGCCTAAGGATTTACAATAGTCCATCTCTAAAGAATTTTGTGTCCCAGGAGTGGAGAATATGTATATGTATGTATATATGTATATATATATATATATATATATATATATATATATATATATATATATATATTCACTACAAAATGTGCCATCATTTATATTCCTCTTTTTTGTTAGTTTTGTCACAGATGAGTATTCCACTGTCATTTAAATATTGTTGGTGCATGAATTCAGCAAAGTAATCCAATAGAGTCCAGTAGTCCATAACAGTAGTGGGTTATCCACAGGACTGGCAATGTTTTTTTTTTTTTTTTTTTTTTTGTCTTTTTTGAGGCAGGGTCTCACTATGCAGCTCAGGCTGGCCATAAGCTCACTTTGTAGCTCAGGCTGGTCTCGAACTCACAACAATCCTCCTGCCTCAGCCTCCCAAGTGCTGGGATTACAGGCCTGCGCCACCACGCCCGGCTAGGACTGGCAATGTTAGAAGTTGTTGAGTTGAGCTTTTTACAGCTCAGCACATTAATATGGCTTTACTTTTTATACCTCATGTTTACATTTTTCTGCTGGATGGTTAAAACCAAGGTAAAGCAAGACCTGTGTTTATAGCAGCATGATTTGTGCTAGCCTAATCTTGGAAGCAACCAAGATTTGTCATTCTGGTCACCTGAGGAATGGATGAAAAAGATGTGGTATTTTTATATAATGGAGTGTTACTCAGCTATAATGAATGATAAACTTGAGGCCTTCATATATAAGTGGATGCCTGGGTCTTGAATTGCATTTTCCTTTGCTATTTCAGTTAGTTCTCTTCACTGCTGTTGATACTGCATCCCTCTTCCCTGGAGTGATAAAGTGTTGAGTGTAATTGAGGTTGTTAAAGGTAAGACTAATTATTGGGCTGCCCATTCTCCAGACGGTGTGGCTACTAGTGTGACTACACATCATGTCATTCAAGCATGCACATTTTGACTAGAGCAAATGATAAATAGAGCTGGAGCTCTAGCCTGACAGATGACAGCAGGTTTATGTTCTACAAACTGTCAAAATTTACCTGCCTTTACATGTTCTCTGAGCCTCAGTGCCAATGTCCTGGACTTGGTTGTTTGGATCTCAGTACCCACTCACCAAAGCTACTTTGAAGGGACAGATCATTCTATTTCCATTATCCATGGACACTGAGGTTTTGCCTTGACCTCAGATTTGATCTTGTTACCCTTTATGTTCAGCATCAGAACCCTGCCCTGAAATTCAGCCCGAGAGCTTGACCTCCTTCCATGGGCTCAGTAGGCTGTTATTCCTCTTCATGAGGAGAAGAGAGTGGAGACTTGTCCTGGTGATCCAGCGGGGGCCTTAATCATTATTGAATTCCACTCCTAGCACTGTTAGTGTCTTTTTCCCTTGCAATAGATTTTTTAATTTAAATGCCAACTTAGAGGTGGAATCCTTTTCTTTGAATGCAAATGAGTCTTAGGGCTGACTGGTCATCTGCTTGTGCCCTCCCACACCATGAACCCTGGTCCTCTTCGTTACTGTACTAATAACCTAACATGCTTCTGGATTTTAAGATATTTAAAACTATGTTGTTGGAGCGAGGTATTTTGGTTAGTTGTTCTCTGAATTCTTGCCCTTGTTTGGAGAAGTTTATACTGAATATTAATCTCTCCCCCTTCTTTCCACGAGAAAGAAGTCCTGAGACAATCATTGTTATATTCAAAGTTTACCGAGGACCTTCTCTGTTCACAGTGAATGAATGGACATAACGTGGAGTATAAAGATGAACATAGGCTCACTTGTGGCAGAGTGAGTTGCAGAGAATGGAAACAGATTGGAATTTTTGACAATAATGTCTCTGTAACCAAGAAATTTAGAAAACAAGCACAAACATTTTCAAAACAAGTAGGAAACTGAATTTATATGAACATGATATCAATTAAATTTATTGATGTTAAGGTAACATAAACCAACTTTAAGTGAAAAAATAAAGACACTGAAGTAGAATAAACAATGAAAAGTGGCTGGGGATGTAGCTCAGCAGCCTAAGCACCCACGTGGCAAGCACAAGTTGCTGAGTTCGATCTCTACTAGCAAAAGAACAACAAAACAATGAAAATATTATTTGCCTGAAATAGTTTTATTTTTTACTTTAAGGAGAAAAAAAATAAACAATGAAACTGAGCTTCAAAACAGCTTAGTAGGACAGTTGTGATAGTTGATACATTATGTGTTGTTTTTATAGTAGTTAATCAGCATACAAAATATAGGCATGCTATCTTTTCTAAACAATTTTACCATAGAGCATTCCTTCTGGTTATGCCCTTTCAGGATTGAGGATGTCATTCCTTGGGTGGTAGGTGTGGTGCAACTTCTTAGCTCTCAATTTAACTTCCTCCTTGGTATTGAACTTGGCTCAAGAACACTGTCTCCCCAGGGTGATCACCTAGATTCAAACTGCGCTTTAGTCTAAGTTGTTCATTTTCTATATAGTCATTGAGCTCAGTTTGTTCCGAGTTCATGCTCAAACACTGAAAAGTTTAGAACTGAACATATTTTTCCCATAAGAAATAACAGAAAACCAAATAATTAGTTCTGAGGCTCAAAATTTACACTTCTAAAATTTTTTAGCATTTTAACAAATTTCTCAAGGATTTCTCCTTTTTAACTCTGTAGTTGTTTTCTTAACTTCTCTTAGCTGGTATCACTAACTTTCTTCAGAGACAAGGGTTATGATATTTCATGCAAACAAAGCTTACAAGAAACCATAATGATGAGTGTTTGTTGCAGTCACACAAGAATTACATGTTGTCTGTGTAAGAGACAAAAAGTCAGCCCCTTGTATATCTACGGTGAGACAGAACTCCGGACTCACTCTAGGCCTGTACAGGTTTATGCACAGTGGAATTTTGTTTCGACTATGCAATCAAGTGACACTGAACAGATTTCTTTTTTTTTTTTTTTTTTTTTTTTTTTTAACTTTGCTGTGTGAGTAGTGGACAGTTTGAGCTTGGAGCAATTCAACAATAGAGTATCTCGGTATTATGAAAGCTTTGTAAGGGGAACATGGAGTTTATGTTTTGCCCCTTCGAAGGATTGTCCTAGAGGCCCCAAGGAATTGCTGATGCTTGGCTGAGGTGGCACTGCAGCCCTATTTGTTCTCGCTCCGAAGGAGCTTCAGTTCCCATCCTGTGTGGCAGGTGGTATCCACAGGAAATCTTACAGAGGGCAGGACTGACTTGTAGCTTTGATGGAGAAGAATTCCTAACTCTACTTCTAGTGATAGATGTCTGACTTGGGCTCTTAGCCAAGATGGGGGCAGTGAGAATTATCACATGCTGTTAAAGGTCTGCAATTTCTGCGTCAACACCTAGGGTCATTTTGTATTACTGATGGATTCAAAATGGCTTAATTAGTTAAATGGCCTGGTTTGACAGCATGACAAGAAACACATAGAAACTTTGCTGAACCTTCCGCTTTGAGATCTCGCAAAATGGTGATTTCTTACATGGATCTTGATTTAATACAGTTATGAAGCATGGTCCCTGAGTGCACAAGGACCATTCAGAGTTAGCATCTAGATGTCTTCTGGTACCCTTGTGCACCTGTGCTTATTTGCTTTAATGGTGTGGTATCTTTTGTCTCTAGATAAACATCCTATAGGAGCATGTGTCTTAGTAACTTTTCTCTTGTTGCTAAGACAAAACACCCAGCACCCAAAATTAAGGAGGGAAAGGTTTTTGTAGTTCAGTTAGTGGAGGTTTCAGTCCATATTTGACTGGATTCAAGGCAGACTGGTACATGGCAGAGGGCAGCAGTTCATAGTGGTGGAAAATAGCAAAACAGCAAGAGCAAAAGGGAGGGGTTGTGCCAACCATGTCAACAGAGAGCAAATCTATCTCCCTTATGTTGAATTCAGGCCATCTTCCCAAGGCTGGCTGTAGCACTCACACCCATGGTCTCAGCATTGGATCATGAATTAATCACAGACTCTAGAAGTCCCTATGACTACATGAGGCTTTGTGGGAACAGCTAGACACAACCATAACAGCATGTTATTTGTAATCTGTGATTTTTAAAACTATCTATACAATTCCTCAAAAAGTTTCCCACATGCAGATCTCTTCCTTGGCATTTGTCAGCTGGGGTTCCTGCCTTACACACATAAGGAACTTTAGAAAAGTATAACAATCAGATAAGCTTTGGAGTTTTAAATGTCAAGAAAACAGACACTGTCTCTTTAAGAGTCTCTAAATTTCTTTTCTCTTCTATGTCTTTTCTATGAGTTAAACTGTGTCCTCCAAAATTCATACATTCACTAACACAATCTTTGCTTAAGATTCAAATTTCCAAGAAGTTAATTTTAATTAACTCAGAATATAGCTTTAGGAGATAGGGTTAGTACAAAAATAAGTAGTTAAGATGTGTTTATACTGGAGTATGGTAGACTTCTAACCCAATATTGTCAGTGTTCTTATATTCAGGAGAAATATGGACACATGAATGTGCACATACATGCATGCGTGCGTGCACGCGCGCACACACACACACACACACACACACACACACACACACACACACAGAGTGCCACTGAAGATGGTCGGGATGAGACAACAGAAGCCCAATAGCAGCAAACATGGATATCTGTACTCCAAGAGCTAGGAGAGAGCCATGGAAGAAATTTCTCTCATGTCCTTCCTAAGGAACATGTTCTGCTAATATTTTGATCTCAGATCCCCAGCGGTCAGAACAGAGAGTGACAATGAATGTCTGTTGCTTAAGCTGCCCAATTGTAGGGCTTTGTCAGGAGAGCTTTAGCAAACTAATACAGTCTTTGCTTAAAATTAATATCCCTGAAAAGTTAATTCTTTTCTTTCCATGGGCCAAACAAACCAAAAAATTAACTACAAAATCCCAGCAGACAAATTTGTAAAGCCTGTCAGAAAGGACTTTGAGTTTGCTGGTCTGTTATTTAGAAAATGATGATTTTCTTACCTGGAAAATAGAACACTGAAGTTGAAGCTAGTTTATAGATAGTATGTTCATTTATTTATTTATTTATTTATTTATTTATTTATTTATTTAGCAGTGCCTTGGATTGAATTCAGGACTCTGCACTTGCCAATTCTCCTGAGTTTTCTCCAGAGCCCTTTCTTTCTTTCTTTCTTTCTTTCTTTCTTTCTTTCTTTCTTTCTTTCTTTCTTTCTTTCTTTCTTTCTTTCTTTCTTTCTTTCTTTCTCTTTCTTTCTTTCTTTCTTTTCTTCTTCCTTCCTTCCTTCCTTTTTTCTTCCTTCCTTTTTTCTTTCTTTCCTTTCTTTCTTTCTTTCTTTCTTTCTTTCTTTCTTTCTTTCTTTCTTTCTTTCTTTCTTTCTTTCCTTCCTTCCTTTGACAGCATATTTTATGTATTTGTCTTTGTGGTAGAAATTCAACGTCTATGTTGAGTTGTTATCAGGAGATGAGAAATCTAGGCTTCCAACCTAAGAAAAGAACTGTATTAGAGAGAAGAATAATTTTTAGAGATAATTTTTGAAGAAATTGTCTTATATTTTTGATGTGGGCTGGACCAGAAGGGAAGAAAATTCTAACTTAAATGCTGCATGGCTGAAGAGCTGTCATGTGCTCTGAGGCTGGTGCTGAAGGAACTCGGAGGAAACAGTTTGAGGCAGTAACTGATGCTGTCAGGCCAGCCAGGGAAGAGAGAAATCCACCCCAACAAGTTTGGGTACCAAAATTTATAGCCAGAAATCATATAGCAAAATCATATCTATTGTATTTTGTGCAGGGTCTCACTATGTAGCTTGAGCTTGTAGTGATCCTCCGGTTTTCAGCCTCCCCAGCGCTAGGACTAGAGGCGTGCACCACCACACCCGGACTCGGCAGCTCACTGGCTCAGCACTCTCAGGGGCGGGGCCAGTGCCACACATAGTGCCAGAGATCAAACCTGGCTCTGAGGCTTGGCTAAGCAGGCGCTCAGTCTGCTGTGTCATGTAGCCGGCCCTGGAAAGTCACATTATGAAGAGTTCGATCAAATACATAAAATGAAAGAAAAAACGTGCTCCTGAGTAAATGTTTGTGTGTGCACACAGAAAGCCGTGCCCCTGACCACGTGCATGTTTCATAAGCAAAACCATTGAGGCCAAGCGTCCCCTGCTCATTTAAGCCCAACTTTATTGACCCTATTTATGATTTTTTTCTAAGTACTTGTTCAGTTGTCCCCTCTTATTAACAGGCACTTGTTTTGAAACCCCCCAGTGGATGTCTGAAACCAGTAACGCAGCACCCTATATACACGTGTTTGTTTTTTATACATTCTTCAATAATTTAATTTATAAATTATGCAAATTAGATTAACAAAAACAATACCCATAAAATAGAACAATCATGCCATACTATAGCAAAAAATATATATTTTTTTTTTCTTTTTAACTGGGGATTTAATGCAGGACCTTGTGCTTGCCAGGTAGGCACTTATCACACTGAGCCGTATCCCTGGTCCAGCAATAGCTATCCCAGTGCAGTCTATCAGTGTACCTAACTGTGCGGTATCTCTTTTTCTTCTTTTGTTAGTGTGGATGCAATATAATTTCTATGTAATGAGACAATGTGAGACTATTAGCGACCTTCTGCCGATGCATGGAAGACTGATGCTAATGCCGCGGCACTGCCACCTAACAACTGCAACCGTGGAAGCAAAGCCAAAGGCAAGAGGAGCTACTGCTGTGGGCCCTCGTCTAAAATGTTATAATTTCCTTTTGCTTTTGTTGAGCCTTGACAATGATTCCTTACGCTATTGTACCTAAGCACTGGGGGGACAATGTTTAATTGAAGCAATTTCTCCTTTGCTCCCAATCTAAGTTACATAGGAACTGTTAGTTGTTACAAATTGTTTTACAACTCTATTTGGAGGAAGGCTTGGTATTGCATTCAAAGCACTGTATTTTCTAGGCTGACTTTCCCTGATTTTTTTAAACAATATGTTCAATTTTTTTTTTTTTAGTGCCTGTTGGCACTAATGTAGTTATACTCATGGTGGAGACTTCGTACATGCACTTAACACATCTTAATTCTTTTCAGTTTGTGTTTTCTCCCCTCCTCTCCCTCTGTTTCTTATATCATCTTCATTTGGAGCACATGAAAACCAACTATGAAAGATGCTAGTAGGGGCTGGTAAGATAGTGCAGCAGGCTAAAGAGCCTGCTTAGGCAAGCTTAGTCAAGCACAGGGCCCACAGTTCGATCCCTGGCACCATATGCTGCACCACCCGGCCCTCAATGTGGCTGAGCCGGCCAGAGTCGGGACATAGTGGTGCTGCCTGTAACCCCAGTGCTGGGGAGGCTAAAAACCAGAGGCTCACTGTGAGTCTGAGCTGCACTGCAGTGAGACCACACAACAACCAAATACTTAAAAAATAAAAAGGAAGATACTAGTAGATATTTTTCACCCACTCCCATCCTCTTTGTTCTTCTTGCTATATCTGATGTTTTCTCCTCTTCTTTGTTTCTTTCAACAAAATTCTAGACTCTATGGAAACCTTGTTCATACCTACCAAAATTATGGGCACCTGGGAATAGTGTGCTCTGTCTTCTTAATAATTGCTTTGTTGCCTTCCACAGAGTTGATCCAGCCTATCCACATTATCCAGGTAGTGACACACTGAACACAGAGGCACAATAAGCACTAAATAATTTACTCCTAACATTTCCAAACACTGCCACATTCTCTGGTGACTTGGACAGGTATGGTGATTATATTTGTAGTCCTGTCTTCTTTGTCAAAACTGACAGTGGCTTTTCTGACACCACTGAAAATGACACTGACAGTACAGAGTCTTTGGGGTGGCCTACATTATTTTTTAAAAGAAAATAGATGTCGAAAGACTGTGGGAACAATCATACTTCTGGCATCTGGAATTATACCTCACCATGCCAAGGTAAAAATAACTTGGGACAACAGATCTGACTTTGATTAAGAACAGGGCGGAAAACCATGTGACAGAAACCATTTATTTTAAAGTTTTTCTATCTGTTTCTCCCACTTGAGCTATACAGGGTATAGTGACTTTGTCTTTGAGCTGGGCAGGCATGAAGATACTCTTTACTTTTTGTCATCTTCAATGAAGTTAGATAATTTAGGGGGTGCTGAACTGGGGATTGAACTCAGGCCCTTGCTCTTGCCAGGGAAGTGCTTATTCTACTGAGTCATCTTCCTGGAGCCCACAAGTTAGATAATTTTAGATTTACCTTGATTATTTCTTCAGATGCTAGGCAACACAGTTTTTAGACAACTTTTAGAGCCACTGAGGAAAAGTTGAAACCCACAATGGAAAAGGAAGATACAGTACTATATAAGAGGAATTTTGGAAGTGGGAGTCTTCTAGTCAAGGAAGGCCAGATGCTAAAGAAGGCATGCAAATGAGGAGGAAGCAAATAAACAAGTAATTATTAGCATTCTTTGCTTCTCTGAACTGAAACACCATTAACCATTCTTGTATTTAAGTCTGAAAGAGAATTTGAATCTTGTTTGTATAATTTTATACTATTTTGACCAGTGTAAATTAAGAAGAATGCGTACAGAGAGCAAGAGAGAGACAGAGACAGAGACAGAGAGACAGACAGAGAGAGACCAGAGAGAGACACATACAGAGAGAGACAGAGAGAGAGAGATGGAGAGAGAGACACAGCGAGGGAGATACAGAGAGAGACACACAGAGAGAGACAGAGAGAGGGAGACAGAGAGACACAGAGAGACAGACACAGAGAGAGACACACACACACACAGAGA
>PVKA01002932.1:0-95095 GCA_004027165.1 Ctenomys sociabilis | reverse complement strand
CATAAAATACACAGAGCCCTTAAAACTGGACTCCAGGCTAAAATACCTGCTGTGTTTCCCAACTAACTGCCTTCTGATCTGTAAGACCTCACCTCCATATATTGGGGAAGGAATGGTTGGGAGAACAAGCTTGGTAGCATTATATCCATTTTATTTCCCTAGACCTGAAGTCACAGCTTTTCCTTCCTTTTGGGACAGAGGAGGGCCTATCAGGCTTACTTTACACCTCCAGCCCTCACTCATCAGGGCTGAATTTCTCCAGAATGTTTTTACCTTATCTACCTTGTTCCATTTTCTTCTCTCTTAGTTCTATCCAGTTGATTTGCAGCAAGAGTTTAAGTTTCTTAAATCCTACTCATCTCAGCACCCCTACTCAAGTCATAAGGTGACTTTTTATTACCCATCATGTCAAGCCCAGATCATTCAGTTTAACATTTTATTTCTTTTGAATTTAAATTTTCATCTTTATTTTTTAAATGTTTATTTATTTGTCTGGTACAGGGCTTCACTACACAGCTTGGATTTGTAGTGTTCCTCCTGTGCCACCCTCCCTGGTGCTGGGATCACAGGTGTACGCCACCATGTCCTATTTCTTTTTCTTTCTTTTTTATTTTTTTTTTTTGTCTTTTTTGAGACAGAGTCTCACTATGCAGTTCAGGCTGGCCTTAAGCTCACTTTGTAGCTCAGGATGGTCTTGAACTCACAACAATCCTCCTGCCTCAGCCTCCCGAGTGCTGGGATTACAGACATGTGCCACCACGCCCGGCTTCATGTCCTATTTCAGTGGCTGGCAGGGCATGTCTGACGTTTGGGGACCAGCGTGGCATGTGGCACTAGGGATTAAACCCAGGTCCTTGTGCTTGTCAAGCAGATATTAGGCCTCTGAGCTATCTAACCAGCCATAATTTTCATTTTTTTAAGAGAGTACAAAGAAGTATTCAAACAGAAAATTACAAATGGTACAGAATCTTACTAAATGAGCTATGAATTTCACAATATTTGTTATATGGCATCGTGTTGTCTTCAAATTAGTTGTTCATATTAGTAGACATATGCATGCAAAATTGGAAGAAGAAAGATGTAACAAATGAAGAAAAAAAAGGTCAAAGTATTGAAAAAGGAAGTAAAACAAGTTAAGTACCAACTTCTCCTTTCCATAGACCAGCATAAATCCATAGTACAGTTGTCCAAACCATCCTACTTACATACATTCCCTCTTCTGTCCTTCTCAACACAGTGATTCCTTCCTCTTGAACAGGTTCATTACCTGTCCTGAGTGTCTACTGTACCCTTCAGATTTTAATTTCTCTTTCAGGTTTTCACACTAAGAAGACAATATGATATATGCACATGCAGGTCTGATTTATTTCACTTATGAGTATGGTCTCTAGTTGCATCCATTTACCTATAAAAATGGATTTTTTTTATAGGTAAGTTTATCCTTTTGTCTAGCTGAATAATACTCCATTGTATTTCAGTTTTTGGCAGTCTCCCTAGAAATCAGCACCCCCATCCCACTCTGTCCTCCACCTCCCAAGTGCACTGCCTGCCCTTCCCCCATCTGCTGGGAGTACCCTGTCATCCTGGGCCTTTCCCTTCAGTACTACCTGACTGGGGTTCACCTATGTCTGTTGCTCTGTGGAAACACCCTTTATGGTTTTGCTCACTAAAGATCATAGCTTTTATTTGATCTC
This sequence comes from Ctenomys sociabilis, assembly GCA_004027165.1. NCBI lineage: Eukaryota > Metazoa > Chordata > Mammalia > Rodentia > Ctenomyidae > Ctenomys > Ctenomys sociabilis. The sequence goes on along the minus strand of PVKA01002932.1, from coordinate 93,401 downwards.
CCACCCAGAAATTTCTAAGGCTTAGTTTTCCTTAATTTGTATTTTGAGGGTAAAACCCATTTCCTTGAGGCTTTTTCAATATAGAATTACCACAATATGGAATATGCATTTTTCTAATTAATCCCTTTCTCTCCATTTACAGAAACTGGTATGCTTCTTCCCTTGAAAGTTCAACTCCATGAATCTGTGGAGCTAGCTCAGTAGAATAAGCACCTACCAGGCAAGGACAAGGTCCTGAGTTCAGTCACTGGTGCTAGAAAAAAAAGTCAAACTCCTTTCTAGTCTCCCTAATCTCAGCCTTCCGTTATGTCATTTTCTAACTACTGTATCTTCTTTGGACACCTGAGCTGCTGATAAATTGCACATACACATTTATTACCTATGTATTAGGTGCTGCATTTGCTGTGCAGTGATATACGAAGTTCTGGAGAACACAACTGTGCCTTATGTTTCATTATTTCTGTCCACTCTAGTGTCAGTCAGGTGATAAGTGATTCAATTTCCTATCATCAGTTTTTTCTTCTTAATAATTTGTAATTTCTGCCATTCTCAAGCATGATTCTGACTAAACCATAACTGTAAAGTATTGTATTTACAAACTAAACACTGACAATCCATATATTTTATAAAAGGAAAATTATAGCCTGTACACTTTGAGCAAACTTGTACACAGGCAAAAATACTCTAAATACAACCATAGGAAAAAAGATCTGCATGTTTTTGTGTTGAATAAGGTTGTCAAAGTAATCACTACCATATATTTAGTGACAATTTTTCCGAGTTACTAACAGGTTTTGGGAGTCAGTGGATGTTTTCTCCATTAAAATGTTGCTTACAATCTATCTCGACTTGTTTTTCCAATGCTAATTTATCCCTTTACAAATTATCCCCTATTTAGAAAAAAAAAATATGTGTGAGTGATACTTTCCACACATCTTGCCAAACCTGTTAAGAAACATTCCATTTGTTCTTCCAAAGCTAATGTTTATGTTTTCTACTAGTCATGACTGTCATTTGAGGTCTGATATTTTAGAAGATTTCATTTACTATTTTTAAAGAAATATTTTGCCTGTGTTGCACAGGTATTCACTATGTTATTTTCATTGAATGCTGTATCAAACATTATGAAACAAATAACTGGAATACACTGATAAAGAAAAATATTTTTATACTAATTTAGCATGTACCTACAGTACCCTACATTTGTACAAACACAGAAACTTTTATTCTGTTGAAAAAAAAATGCTGCTTCCCTTCAAAAGAAAAACTAATTGTGTTTTCTACCAATTTCACAATGGATTCAGAAATTAGATTCATCTATCTTTTGTTTTAAATATTCAAGGAAGAAGAATGCCCTCCTGGAATGTTGTTTACTCATCTGGGTTTTGTAAAGTATTACTCAAGACTGGTTATTAGACCTTTCTTAGGAAGGAAAGAGTAAACATAGAAATTCCCTTCTTGGTCATCCAGGTCCAGGAACTACACATACACTTGTTTTTTTGGGGAGCCCCAAACCTCATCCATATGTAACTGATGATCTTTAAAGATAATGCATGTCCTTAAACATTCTCCTTCATGGGTATTACTGGCTCAACAACCATTCCAAGGGACAACGAGGTTCAGGGCTTCCAAATATGCCCTTCTGACCTTCTTACTCACACATCTCTTTCCTGCCAGGATCTTGTTTTCACAGTTGCATTTTATTACAGATGCCCATGATGTGTGGTCCAGTTCTAATAAGGAAACAAGAGTAGGGGAACACCTGGATTGATTGTTCTCTCTTACCGTAATCCTTGTTTCTTGGGAATTTGAAGGTTTGTGATTTGCTATCATCTCCCCACTCCTTGTTCCTTCACCAGATACGTGTTTATTGGGTGGGGATCGCCTGTCGGTGCCTCCTACCTGTAGGCACCCAGTGGACTCAGAGAGTACCATTCCTTGGGTGCGTCCTCTACACTGACCTACACTTCCACGGTTGGTCAGAGTTGTGGCTCAGTGGTCAAAGCAGTCAGTCAAAGAATTTGCTCTTCTCAATGGATTTTAATGGTGATCAGCTAAAAGGCTACACTGCCCTAAAGTGATAGGGCAAAGTGATAAATTTTACATGGAGCACCTAAATTATTTACACAAAAAATGAGTGCCCGTATGCACCCTAAAATACCAACCTTACTGCCACCTGTTTTGGCTGTTCATCTAGTGTGAAGGTCTGTCACTTCTGCTTTCAGTTTGTAACTCAGGAATACCACAGGGGAGGAACTAGATGGCAAGATTCCTGAGCAAGATACAAACCTTGAAAAAAAAATATTAAAAGCCCAGCTATATGAGATATTTAAAACAACAAACCCAATAAATGATGAATTTAGCTTTAAACTCAGTCAATAATGCATTCCTTTAGAACATCATGGAGAACGGGGCATTTTGCCATGGCTGCGCGTCTCTTTGTTTTTTATTTATTTATTTTCTTTCATGGAACCAGGGATTGAACTCAGGCCCTTTCACTTGCCAGGCAAGGGCTTATTCTACTGAGCCATCTCCCTGGCCCCAGCATTTAACACCAAGACTGGCCAAATGAATTATCATAAACAAATGGAAGACAAAGAGATCAGCATGGAGTTGAGACTAAAGAAACTAACCAGTAAAGCTTTAGAATCACAGGATTTGTGACATCAGATTATAAATAAATTAGAGTGTGGTTGTAATAACAACCAACTTGCATTGAATGTTTTATGTAAAGTAAGTATTGAGTATACTTTAATTTCTTTTTTTTTTTTTTAATGTAATTGATACAGGGTCTCCCTATGCAGCTTGGACTCATAGTGATCTTCCGTTTTCAGCCTGCCCAGAGCTGAAGTTACAGGCATGAGCCACCACACCTGGTCTAATATACCTTAATTTCTTTAGCCTTCACAATGATTCTATGATGTAGAATATTAATTTTCTAGACCCAATAAAACAAATTATCATAACCTTCAAGGACCTTTATTTTCCACTGTTCTGGAGGCTAAAAGGACACAAAGGAAAGGTTTAGTACTTCTGGATGTTCTTGGGCAAAATCTGTTATTTGATGTTTTCAGGTGACCCTCAGTGCTCCTTGACTTGTGGTTACATCACCACAATCTCTTGGCTTCCTCCCCTCTGTGTCTCCTCTGTGAGAGTTTTATAAGGCACTTGTCATTAGGCTTTGGCCCACATGAATAAGGCAGGATTATCTCTTCATCTACCGAACACTGGCTTAACTTCATTCTTTCTCAATTCGGGTAACATTCCCACGTTCCCAGGATTAGGAGGTAGACATACCCCTTGGGAGTCACCATTCAACCTACTACAAGGAGGTGACATTACTAATAGAGACATTTCACAGATGAAGAAAATAATGGACACTATTGCTAAAATATGACAAACATCACCAATCAGAACAAATGGTTGACATGCACTACTTTCTATTTAACATTTATAACATTCCAAAAAAGCAGGCCTTATTACTATTACTGTAATTTTACAAGCAAGAAAACCAAAGCAGAAAAAAAAGCCATTTTTTTCTTAATATCAACTAGACTAAAATTTTCACGGGGATCTCTTACAGAAGTAAATGATAAAACATGCATAGTTAAGGGTGTGAAAAAATAAATAGGCGAGAAAATAGACAATACTCTGTTAATTATATTTTTAAATAGATGGCTAGGTGAGGCATCAGAATTGATCAAAGAGCAGAGGTCAGGGTGAGACCAAATAGATATTTTGGAGGAGTGGAATCCAGTGAACAAAAACTAGCAAGTATAAAGACCTTGAGGTATGTGCTACAACTACAACAACGACAAGCCTTAGTAGGACTTAGTAAGTTCTCTCCCTCCCTCTTTCTCCCTCTCTCCCCTTCTCCCTCCCCTCCCTCTCCCTCTCTCTCTTTCTCCCTGTCCCTCTCTTCCTCTCATTCTCTCCCCCCACTTCCCTCCATCCCTCTCTCTCGCCTTCCTTCTCTCTCCCTCTCCATCTTTATTCCTGTCTCTCTCTACCAATAGGATACACTATCTTTTCTTTTAGACAAACTAGGTACATAGTACTAAAGGACTCCTAAAAGTGAATAGTAAGAGCAGCCTACATGGTTCTAGATCAAAAGAAAGAACTATGGAAGTCATTCTCAAATATCATACTCCACAGCCAGGGGGAGGTAATTAAATAAGCAGTACTTTTATGTGAAAAGTGCCAGTTTGTGCCATGTGCACAAGTACAGTACAAAAACGTCTTTAGATTTTATTTGTTATTCTTGATGTTAGGACATTAAGTGAATTTTATAAAATAAAAGCACTCAGATTTCTAAAATAAACTCATGGGCTGGTAGATAGCTCAGCAGCATAAGTGCCTGCCTGGCAAGCACAAAGTCCTTAGTTCAATCCTCACTACTGCAATAAATAAATAAATGAATAAATAAATAAATAAATAAATATAATGAAATAAGCTCAATCTTCCATTCTAAAATCAGAAACAGACTCACATGTGGGTTATGCTCATCATCAAAGTGCCATTTGGCTTTTGTCACTATGCTGCAGTCAATATGAATTTGGTTCCTCAGTTTCAACTATAGCAGAGAAAGCAGGCCCAGTGCTTGGGTAGTTGGTTAAGCTGTCCAGTGGAACTTTACAAAGTCAAAAATTTGGAAAAGCCTCGCCTAATACCTTTCCTGTTACTGGAAGTACGATATTTCTCCTACAATTGTTTTAAAATCTAAAAAATAGAAAGTTGCAGGGCTAACCAGATAGCTCAGTGGACAAAGCACCTGCTTCGGCAAGGGAAAGGACACAGGGTTTGATCCCAGGTTCTGTATGCTGTGGCAGCCCCACCCTGGCACAATGAGCTGGCAAGTGAGTCCAGGTGTGGTGGTGCACCTGTAATCCCAGCACTGGGAAGGCTGAAAACAGGAGGAGTGCTACAATATGTAGGAAGACCCTGTAACAAATACTTAGAAAGTAGGAAGTTCCTAAGGGTAGAATTTTTTTTTTCTAGTGGTTTTATAATGTATTAGCTCTTATATGTCAGTCTTTTGTGTGTGTTTGTGTGTGTGTGTGTGTGTGTGTGTGTGTGTGTGTGTGTGTGTGTTACTGGGGATTGAACTCAGGACCCTGTGCTTGCTAAGCAGGCATTTATTCTACTGAGCTGTCTCCCTGCCCCCCCCTTTTCATCTTCTGATAGTTTTAATTATCAGTCTACACCCAATAAAGATGTAGTGCAGTTTATAAGTTTTTGCTCCTTCTTTCTTGCCATCTCCATTAGATGCAATCATTGCCTTAAAGACATTCTTGTCAGGTTTTGTGCATGTTGTGTTTAGAAAAGTACTTTTTTATGTAAGGAAACAATCACGTCAGCATCTTCTTCAGTGTTAATGTATGCTTATAACCTTCCTTTAATGTCAGAGGAAGATGGGCATGAGTTGCAGGAGTGGTTGGACTATTTGCAAGTGAGAAGGGTTTGGGCAGGAGTTCAGGGCCTGGCTAAAGGGTAATGGACCTCAGAAGGGATATGTGGACTTCTGCCAGCCTAATGCTTATAAAATTTGCATCTTTCTCTTAGTAATTGCTTGATTTTTCTTGCCTTTCTTTGAATGCTGTAAAGTAGAAGCCATAGTTTGATTTTTCTTAGAAGAAACAATGAGGAAACATTAAGAAACATTAATACCATGACTCTCAATTCTCCCGCTAAAGCTTAAGGTTACTTATAATTTTTACAGTAGGAAATTATAAATATTATTCATTCATTTCATTTTTCAAGAAAAAAATGTTTGCAAAATCACTTCTAACTTTTCATGCTTCTTCTGTTCTTTTTTTTCTTACATTATTTGCCTTAATATTTCTATAATAGAGGAAGATAGGTGACAGATGTCAAAGAAAAATATTTTCATTATCCTGATCTGATATTTAACTGTGATATGAAGACCACCAAAAAGAGAAATGCTAGACTTCTAAGCAAAAAAAAAAAAAAAGATTCTAGTGCAATCATGAATGTGTCCATGATCATTTTGACTATTAGTCAAAACCTAAAATCAAAGTCACAAAAGTCCTTTACAGCCTCTACTTTTCCTAGCTCATGGTACCTAGCTCTGGTCGTCTATCTCAGTTCTTGGGGCCCTTTTAAATGAAACACTCCAGAGTTTGTGAAGCTGCTGCTCTTCAAAAGAGCAAGGTATTTCCAGAGGCCTTTACCAGAAGGAATTAAAGTATTATTTATAAGAGAGAGAATAAAATGACTTACATCTCCTTACAATGTTCTTATGGCAGATTTCATGAGAGGAAAATATCGATAACATATTATACTGTGAAAAGTTTAGGTTCATATAGTTAAACAGAGAACAAAAAATCACCCTGCCTAAGAAAGACATATTGTGATTAGTATCAATAGTATGCTCTCTAATTTTGACCCACACAAAAAATGTTAGTTCAATTTGACTCCACTATGACTATTAATTTTTTTTCAGGGTATGTGAGACCTGGTATAATAAGAGAGGTTCAGCCCCATGGCCTAGGGCTTCTCCTGAAGGCAGAATTGGCAGTGACTCTACTGTTCCAGCCTCTGTTAGGTCCTGAGTTTGTAAAATTCAAAATGGACCTAGACAGGAAGTGTCTGTCACCATTGTCTTTTTTTTTTTGTTTTTTTGTCTTTTTGAGACAGGGTCTCACTATGCAGTTCAGGCTGGCCTTAAGCTCACTTTGTATCTCAGGCTGGTCTCAAACTCACAGCAATCCTCCTGCCTCAGCCTCCTGAGTGCTAGGATTGCAGGCATGCGCCACCACACCTGGCTATCACCATTGTCTTAATCCATTCTCTTAGCTGTTGGGGGCACAAAAGGCTAATATACTAAAATTCAGCATACTGCTAAAAATGGAATTGTTGGGCAACTTGCTCTTTGGAACAAGATTACGATGGTCCAATCTGCGAAGTAGAACTGATGGTATCATTTTACCCACATTTAAGGGTCTGTTGGAGGAGAAATGCCCACCACGATGCTTGGCAACCTGCGCTGTGCCTACGTGGCTGCTGAGCCGGAAGAGTCCTGCGATTGCTGGGGAAGGCCTGTCATCTCCGGGGCATCTAGAGAAAAGCAGCCCTTGTTCACTGGTCATCTGCTCTGACTAAAGGTCTTTTCCAATGGCATGACTCAACCCGAGAGCAGCCTGCACTCAGGTACCACGCAGTGTGGGCCTCTGAGTCTGGCAGCAGCTTTGCCCATCTGGACGACAGGTCTGGGGAGCCTGGCTCATGCAGTAGCCCGACAGGGCTACTGTACAAAGTGATGGAAAGAAAGTACAGTCCATGAAGTTTTGGATGAGGACAGAAAAAGCTTAAATTTTTCCTTTATAAAAGACCATATTGTAAGTTATTAAAACTGAGCAGTAGTGTAGTGTAGGTGGGAGAGGTTAGACTTTAAAAGAGATAATGCAAAAACCGACATAAGCACTGTGCTTGCTGTTTTTGTGTTTTCCTTGGAAATGTTCTATTCAGTTGAATAAAACAGGCATTTTGTTTTATTTTGCTTTTTAAAATCTCCTGTTGCAAAGTCATTTTCCCAAGTAATGTTCATAATTCCATTGTCCTATATGGAAACAGGGAACAATCTTTAACTTCATCAGCTATAGTTTACTTATTTATTTATTTATTTATTTATTTATTTATTTTGGTGGAACCAGGGATTGAACTCAGGCCCTTGTCCTTGCCAGGGAAGCACTTATTCCACTGAGCCATGTCCCTGGCCCCATCAGCTATAGTTTAAAAACAAAAAAAGCAAAAGAAAGGAAAAGAAGCAGGACTTGGAGCTTCTTGACTGATGAAGAGAGAAAGCAAGTAAGGAATTTTATTTCATTTTTTACCTTGGAATTAGTAAGAATGTCAATTGAAAGGAAGGGAACATAACATTATATGGTAGGTGGTAGTTTCCTTTGAAACTGTAACAGTATAGTAAGGTGTAGACCTGTACAAAGCTCAGAGAAGGTTGTAGAGTCTCAGCTACTCAACTGCTCTATGGCAAACAGCTTAGTACAAAATGGTGAGTAAAGGATGCTGCTAGTTCCATCCACCAAATTAAAGATGGTTGTGAGAATGCCCTTTCCATGGTTCAAGTGTGCAGCTAGGTGCTTTATCTGTGCTGCTTCTTGCCTTGTGGACGTCAGGAGAGAGCACCTCTTCCTTTCTTCCTTTCTTCTTTCTTTCTTTCTTTCTTACTTTCTTTCTTTCTTCTTCCTTCCTTTCTTTCTCCTTCCTTCCTTCCTTCCTTCCTTCCTTCCTTCCTTCCTTCCTTCCTTCCTTCCTTGTTTCCTTTCTTCCTTCTTTCTTCCTTCCTTTCTTTTTTTTAAAGTTGACTGCATGATAAAATCAGCAGGGAAATGCTTTCCTGATACCCATACTAGGAGCAAAATAAGAGATCAAATGCCTCTTACCCTCTACAAATGCCTCTCCAAACACAGGGCTCTGTCAGGATTCCAGAAGGTGCCGGGTATCTTGCAGCTGGTGGAGTACTCCTACCATGCCTCTCTCTGCATCACATGTGATGTGCAAATGCTTTAGCAACTGCCAAATTATTTAGAGGTATGAATTGCACAAATTAATATCATAAATAATTCATGTGGGTGGTTGTGATTTTAGAGTGCACCACATCAGGTAAAAATATATTTTTGTGAAGCTGGTATAAATTGTTGTTGTGAGTTAGATTTGTTCTTTTTTTTTTTTCCAAAAAAAAAAAAACAATTTTAAATACTGATTGTGGCTGTCTAGGATTTAGGTTCAAGATTTTCAGAATAAAGCAAAGAAAACAGTAAAGTACATAAACATAGCTTCATTTCTTCAATTCACTTTAAATATACAAAAAACAAACCAGCACTAAATAAAAGATTTTAATGTATGCAGTGTTGCATCAGTTTTTTTTTTTTTCTTTAGTTGGAGTACTGAAATCTAAAGACTTGCAAATTGAAGTAGTTTGCTGAGAGAACAGTAGTTCTTATCCCAGCAGAGTGGCAGACTGTCAAACAATTTTACCAATCTAAAAACAAGACTCTGACTTAGATACTCATAATTCATTTTCAAAACTTGAAACTGAAACAAAAGCCTTACTTCCCCACAATAAGACATAAGAGTGTCACTGTGGACCTAAGAGAAAGGCAGTCGCAAGTTTGTTTGCTAGTAGACTCCTAGGGAGCAGAACACAAAAATCCAATAAATAATTAGCTCTCCTGTGACAGGCTTCTGAATTACTGTGATACATTAATTGGACAAAATTAGCATGAATTAAGGCAAATAAGTATAACATGTAATTTATTACTTACTAAGCATGGTGCTGCAGTGGAAGCTTCGGATTTCCCTTAAGATTGCTTTAACAGCTATAATGCATTCCTTAATTTACTCTGTGGAAAATCAATTTTTTCAGAGTTCATTAAGCACCAATATGTTACAATGCAACTCTCCTGAGCATAGAGCGTCAATATATTATGCAAATCCATGCCAGTGTGGTACCAATGTATAAACAGCAGTAATATCATTGTCAATTTCCTATTGATAAGTTTGACCAGAAGAAGATTACCCACTTCTTGAGTCATTTGACTTATTTTGCATATGGTGGGACAGTGGCATGGTGTCTTTTTGACAATATTGTTCACAAGGTATAAAAAATCTTTGGTCAATTACTAGAAGCAGTATGATATCTATCTAATCCCATGTTTTCTTAACTTGACTCATCTGTCAACAAGTGTTTATTAAGTGTGCTTAATAAACCTTACAAATACCCTTAATAATCTCTGGCCTCAATAGAGTGTCTTCCCAATTTTAATTTATATGAGATTCCAGTTACCTTATTTTACCCAAGAAATAATTTAGGGTCACTAATGCCACAATTCATGGAATTGTAAGGGAATTTTTCCATCCTACTTGGCATTAAACTCTGTAGGACACATTAACAATAACAAAAAAGGTAACATTATCTAACTGAAAATAATTTTTTTAAATACATTATGGTGAAGAAAACCATAATCCACAGTAATTTTGATAGGCTGTAAGATCTGATACAAATGATAATTAGTACAAAATATCACTAGGCACAATGTATGATTTTAATCATAGGAGATTCCAGTTGTTGATTCTTTGTAACATTTCCTGTGGGGTTGGGTTTTGTTGAATGCAAATCTTTACCAGCTATTCAGGTGTGTATCCATTCTAAATATAAGGGACCTCATTGTCTTTGTGCTAGATTTTTTTGACAGGTATTTACTTAGCCAACAGCCTGGGCAGATTGAGACTGTGTTTCTCTCCAGGCACACTTATTGTGGGGTAAAATGTAGGCATTATTCTTGTCCTGCAAAATGTTCTTCTCTTTTTTGTACTAAACAAAACCTGGCATGCCTATAGTCTGTAATAAAATTATAAGTAAAGTCAGGGATTTTTCTTATAATGTAACTCACTGCATGTATAGATGTCCTTTACCACTTCAGATTTAAATTCCTTATTCAAGTCCTAATCCCAGACTTTCCCCCCACTCTTCACTCTCCTTCTCCTTTTCCTTCCCTTTCCTTCCTTCCTTCCTTCCTTCCTTCCTTCCTTCCTTCCTTCCTTCCTTCCTTCCCTTCCCTTCCCTTCCCTTCCCTTCTCTCCTTCTCCTTCTCCTTCTCCTTCTCCTTCTCCTTCTCCTTCTCCTTCTCCTTCTCCTTCTCCTTCTCCTTCTCCTTCTCCTTCTCCTTCTTCTTCTTCTTCTTCTTCTTCTTCTTCTTCTTCTGCTTCTTCTTCTTTCTCTCCATTTCAGAGCTGGCACTGGGCTTTCTTAAATGACTCTTTATTTACCATTTCAAATGAATTTCTCATACAAGGCTTCTGTGGACAGTTTCTATGTCAAGAATCATTAAAGAAATACATTGAATAAACTCAAAATTCATTTTTCCAAAACGCAATGGCTGGAAGTTACATGTGGTCATAAATATTAGATATTTAGATTTTTTGTAGATGTGACTGAGACTTCCTGGGGCCCACCAGATCCTCATTTGACCCAGAGCCCAGTCCTGGCATGAGACTATCCAGGGCCCACAGATCTTCATTCCAGCCAGCACCCAGGCCCAGCTTGTGAGTGGAACTTCCTCCATCAGACAGGGCCAGTGTGGAACCCTGGATCCAGACGCAGAACATCTTGCTAGATGGCACAGCAGGTTCACCTCAAAGGACTGCCGCAGGGAGAAGTGCAGCACAGTAGCCAGACCCAAGCAACATCTATCTGGGGGAGTTTGAACTTGGTAGATCTGGACTTGGGGCTAAGATAAAACTCTATCAAAGCTCTACACGAAGGGTGAAAAGACAGTCTATGGAAAATGACAAAGAGAGTGAGCAAAATGCACTCTCAGCCCCTGAGCCCACCCAGAACAAATGCAGGAGACAATAGAGTTGAAGAAACTCGGAATCACATACCTGCAGTCTCTGAAATAATAGCGTCTGAAGTAAAGAAACAACTGCAGAAAAGTATAGAGGAAATCAGATCAGAGATAATTTCTGAAGTAAACAGAGAAATGGTAACTACAATGAAATTAATACTAAGTGCTTCTAAAGAAGACACCGATAAATGACAGAGGATAATAGAAAAATGATGGAATCCTTGCATGAGCAATATAGGAAAGAAATGGAATTCATGAAGTCAACTCAAAGTGCTATACAGGAAATTAAAACCTCCATCACAAGCTGGCACAACTCTTTGAATGAAAGTGAAAATAGACTTTTAGAAATTGAGGATACCATTGCAGGTAGTAAAAAGGTAAGAAAAGATCTCCTAAACAAAACTAGAATGCAGAAAAACTAATTCAACAGCTGCAAGAAGATGTAAAGATGAATAGCATCAGACTAATAGATATCATTGAAAAGGAATGAGTCAATACAAATGACATAAAAAGAATATGGGCAGAATTAACAGCAGAAAGCTTCCCAAATATGGGGAAGTATCCTGACATTCAGGTAACCAAAGCATATAGAACTCCAAATAACATCAAACAAATTAAAAGCACACCCAGACATATAATAATCAAGATCCCAGAAATTCAGCACAGGAACAGTATACTGAAAGCCACTGAAGAAAAGAAACAGATCACATTTCAAGGAAAACTCATTGGAATAATGGCAAATTTCTCTTCACAAATTATCAAAGTAAGAAGAGCATGGAGCAAAATAATACAAGTCTTGCAAGAAAACAAATTCCAACCCAGACTGATATACCCTGCAAAACTCTCTTTCACTCATAACGGAGAAGTGAAATTCTTCCATGACAAAGAACAACTAAAAATCCCCCATTCCGAAAAAAAAAGAAAAAGAACAACTAAAGAGCTTCAAGATAACAAAGCCAAGCCTACACAGACTACTAAAAGATGTTCTAGAGAGGGAGCAAAATGACCACAACTCATGAATGAGAATGGAAAAAGCCCACCAAATAGGGAAAACAATTAAACACAGGAAAATAAGAGGTATACAAAAGCAGTCCTTCAATTATTCTTTTGTATAGAGCACCAAAATATTTCCATCAGCACACTCTACAAATGGCCTTCTTTTGCACCCTATGGGTCATGATTCTATCTGGGTCTACAGGGTAGGTATCAAGGAAATAGCAGTAGCTCAGTCCCACAAGTGACACCTGGCCACTAGGAAGCATCATAGACACTGTCCATGCCCATGACACACTAGAACTTTGTGTGATATCCTATCCCCAAACTGTTAGAAATGCTGGTCATATATTTGCCATTCCAGTATTTATGTTTTATTCTTATTGATTCTTTAAAATCAGTGAAAGCTTTTGTTAGTTGAATTGTTTTGAAATATTTAATATTTCATTAATGTTTAATTTTTTGAATATTGTTTAATCCTAATTTTTGTTTTAAGATTTGTATCTTTAAGCCGGGCGTGGTGGCGCATGCCTGTAATCCCAGCACTAGGGAGGCTGAGGCAGGAGGATTGTTGTGAGTTCGAGACCAGCCTGAGCTACAAAGTGAGCTTAAGGCCAGCCTGAACTGCATAGTGAGACCCTGTCTCAAAAAGACCAAAAAAAAAAAAAAAAAAAAAAAGATTTGTATCTTTGACTTATAATCTACTTTTAAGACATAGTATAATATTTTCTCCTAGTATTAGAAACTTTAAAAAGTATGTTTCCATATTCAATTGGCTTTATATTACTTATTTCTTGTCTTTTACACACATACACACATGAAAAAACATGTATAACCCAACATAAGACTGAAACTGTTTTAGAAATCTTCAATGATCTTTTAAATGGATTCATCCAATATATTCTACATAGCCCTGCATAACTACCATTTTAAGAACTCTTTATTCTATTTCCAGGGCCATACAGCAACTTCTCTTGCCTTTTGGATTATGATCTTTGTTATTTTCTATTTGCTGTATCCGGAGGTATTAGAATATTTTGAGTTTGTATAACTGGAAATTATTTTACTTTTAGTTCTCAAAGGTACGTTTGCTAACTATAAAATTCAATGAGGACAGTTTTTTTCTTACAGTCCTTTGAAATAATTAGTCTAGTTTCTTACACACTTGTTCTTTTTTTTTTTCTAATGTGGAACAAGATGCTGTTTAATTTTGTTCTTCCATAGCTAATATTTTTATGTATATTCTTTAATGATTTTTTTCAGTACCCTAGACAGGGAAAGCCTGTGTCAGAGACTGAGGTGGTTGATTCCATCGTGGCTTCGTGGGCCACTATGTGGGAGCTCCTCAATTATCACAGACAACCTAGAAAAGGTACGCCCATGACTGACCATAATGGATGGAAGAAAGCCAAGACCCCATTATAAAGTTTACCCTTGCCCAAAATACCTACAGCACCACAAAAGTAAATATCCCAGGGCAAGACTCACCGGGCCCAGAGACACGCAACAACTCTAGATAGGACTCCCCAGAACCAGACACAAAAAATCCAGGGTGTCAAAGAAGTCCAGGGTGGGAAAACAAAGTTGCAGCCACCAGACTCTTAGACACACTGACGAGCCTACTGTCCACCTGTAGAGACACGATCATCAATGAAGAACACTTCCCATTGAGCTACACTAAGTTCTGGCCCAAGCTAGGTCCCTCCCTGACCTGGCCACCTAAGGAAAGTACTTTCCAGGGAACTGCACAGAGCTCCAGCCTGTGAGGTCAGAGCAAGCAGTCAGAGCTTAATTGCTCCCGAGCGCTTCATGCCAATTTACCTGGGCAGCGAATCTGACTACAATCTCTCCCTCCCGAGCACCTCCAGAACAAACAGCTTGATCCTACAGGCTCTGAGCACAGGCACAGATACCACTGCACCACATTCAAGGATGTACATCTCCCTGAGGGCCTCAGTGATGAACTTAGAGATCTGTGCTGTTTGGACGATAAAGAGCTTTGCACCAAAACATGGGTAGAGAAGGACGGAGACCCACATACTCTGTCACCTAGGTCAGAATTACAAGAAGCCTTCTGGCTGAGCTAGGGAGGAACACGAGCTCTCACTTCATGCATTGCCTCCTGAAGCAGAACAGCCTAAGGTGCCTTCTCTAGATGATCCATCTGCCCACTAGAACTGCAGGCCTCTGGAGAAAGTTATCTTGCACCAATGGCCACAGATTTCAGCCCAAATGTTTCTGCGGGCACGCTCTGCACAGAACGTGTAGTGGGCTTGGGACCCTGTTGTACAGGAGCATGTACTGTAAGATCTTGGTGTGCACACTTGTGCCACACACTGGTCACAACTGAATGTGGGCCTCCTTCCTCACCACTGGACCCCATGATGCTGATGAATCAACCACGCATGGCTTCAGACCCCACATGGACCCTAAGCCCGTCTCACTCTTCAAGTCACTACAGCTTGGAGCATCTTGCTGAAGCTAAAGAGGTAAAGAACACCAGGACGGGTGGCCAAGCTCCATCTAGGCTGGGTCCCTAGGACTTTAATATCCTCTGGGTCACAGGGAGTGGAAGGCATGTGAAAGTGTTCTTGGTTCAACTGAAAAACACAAATGAAAGTTCGTAATGAAAGTGGTGAAAAAAAGACTGTGCCAACTATTGTCGGGCAGAGACAGAGCAGCTGTACTGCAGCAGGTGTCGAGTCATCCTTTCCTTGTTGGGCTGCATTCTTTCTTTCACATGGAAAGCAGAGTGTTTTTTTTACTGTAGACTATGCAAGTGGAGGAGATCTGATGTTGCGCATGCAGTGCGAAAGAATACTTCCTGAGCCACGTGCCAGCTTTTATGCTGCAGAGATCAGCTTAGCCCTCAGAACTACCTGGACCAGCAAGGAGTCCTCCACAGAAACCTGAAATTGTACAACCTTTTGCTTGATTCCAAAGGCCACATCAAACTCACCGACTGCTGCATTTGTAAGGAAGGATTCGGGCTGGGAGATGCGGAGGGCACATTTTGCGGTACAGCTAATTATCTGGCTCCAGAAATTGTCAGAGCAGAAGATTATGGTTTCAGTGTAGACTGGTGGAATCTTGGGGAGATCCTGTATGAAATGATGGCTGGAGAGTTTCCTTTTTCTACTGAGAACCCTGATATCCCTGATGTGCCATCAATCAATCAATCACCTTCTGCTTATTTTGGAAAGCACTATTCTCATACCACCTTATCTGTCTGTGGAAGCTGCAAGTGTCCTTCAGGTTTTTCTGAAGAAAGACCCAGAGGACAGACTGGGTTGTCTTGGTGACACGGAGTTGGGGAACATTCAGCACCCCCATGCTTTTAGAATGTGGAGCAAAAAGCACATGGTACCTCCCTTTAAGCCAAATATTTCTTTAGAATTCGGATTGCAAAAATTTTTTTTTGAATCGCAGATTGAACTCAGGCCCTTGCACTTGCCAGGGAAACGCTTATTCCACTGAACTATCTCCCTGGCTCCGGGATGGAAAATTTTGATCCACACTTCACTAAGAAACCTGTCTGGCAAACTCCAGAAGACAAATGATTGAAGTCTACGGATTTTCAGATTTTGAATACATCAGTCCTCTTTCAAGTTATGAAGAACGACAGTTCTGATCCTCGATTTCCATCCATGCATTCTGCCTGTGTTGCCATTGCATGGGCAAAAGAACTTGTTACCAGCCTGGACTCAACTGACCAGTTCAGAATAGAAGCTAATTTTATTTATTTATTTTTGTACTTATATTTTTAGGTGGCATGCTTGATTCTTACAGTCTATGATAGAGAGTGCTGAATTTCTTCATGTTGATAGACCTGCTGTTTATGATTTAAGTATGAAGCAGTTGCTTGTAAACACATTCCATTTGTTCAGTGGTTTCAGAATGTGTATGCTTTTTCTTGCTATTTTACCTATTAGAAAATGATTTGTCTTTTAACAGAATGGCTTAACTATGTTTGTTTCCCTCCAAATCATATTACCTGTTCTTTCAGCACCAGTTTACATAGTCTTCAGGAAAATCCAAATCTTCACAATCTTGAATACCTCTCCAGAACACACATCGGGCATAGTTCTACCTCCTTAGTTAAATTTCTTTAGTTGGCTAACATGAGAAATACAGATAGGAATCTTTTCAGTACAGAGTTCTTCAAATAGTTTTATTTAAATTAGAGGTTAGCAGTTTCTGAATGAGTTGTCAGACATACTATTCTTGCCTTAGTACCAGTTTTTATGCAATTAAAATAAACATTGTCATCTATGTTACTGTCACACAATTTTATAACAATTTTAAGTTTAGGTGAGGTATAGTGCTCAGTTTAGAATGATTTAAAATTTGTTAGCATTTAAAAAACATGTTTTTATTTTTCTTAGTGGCCCTATGTAATTAGAAATACAACTTTCCCAAAGCTTATATTCATATATTAACAATTATTCTAATAGTTAAGTTTGAATGTAATGAACATATCAAAGGAAAAATGTGCTTGTTTTTTTTTTCCCTATTGTTCTTTTTAGGAAAATGTCTATATAGAGTCACATGTTCACGTGCCAGGCCTGCATTTTTCTCTTAATGCCTGAACCTCGTTTTAAAATGAAAAACAGCATTCACACCACAAACCTAGAGAGCACTCTGCCATGGTAGAAACATGTGTGATCTCTAAAGATGTACTCTTTCCTATAGGGCATTCCAGGATGCAGAACAATCTCACACTGTTACTTACATACTGTAGGTGTGTGAATTCAACAAAATAATCCAATATAGTCCAGTAGTCCATAATAGTAGTGGGTTATCCATAGGACAGGCAATGTGAGAGATTGTCAACTTGAGCCTTTCATAGTTCAGCATATTAATATGGCTTTATTTTTCATACCTCGTTTCTATACTTTTCTGCTGGATGGTTAAGGCCAAGATAAAGCAAGACCTACATAACAAGAAATGCAACTTCTGTATCTGGCAATACAGAAGTGAGATCCCCTCAGGATTAAGTCTGAAACCTGTACCAGTTTGTAGATCCACATCTACATCTCTGACAAAACTCAACAAAAAAGGGATACAAATGGAGGACCATTTTGTATCTGTGTATACAAAATAGTTAGGGTAGATACACAGCTACTTGCTCTTAATTCAGTGAGAAGAAAAATTTGTACTATTAGTGTTTGGACAGGATATCATGTCTTCATTTTTACTCTGAATAACAACATGCAATGCATTCATTATTTAAACTGTCCTATTAAATGGTTTTGAAACTCTGCCATTGCCATTTGTTTCTCAATAAAATCAATTAAAAATAGCATAGATATATAGCTACTTTCTCTTAGTTCAATGAAAAGAAAGTTTTGAACTAATACTGTTTAGAGAAGATATCATATCTGCATCTTGTACTATGAATAACTACTACAGACATCACTACTTCTTTCTTAATAAAATTACTAAAAAAAAGAACAACCCCATATGGAATTTGTTTCATATGTTTATTACTCATCCCACATTAGAATTCTTTTGGGCATTTGGCCCTCATTTTAAGAAATACTTAAGTTATTCTTTTGTCCTCCAGTTGAATAGTAGAAAGTATATTCATGGTATACAATTTGAAGATGGCATAAGCAACAACCTACAACTTTATGAACATTTTATGGGCAATTTTTCAATGAACGCTTGTGTTTGGTATCTTTCCTGCTCCCTTCCCCCCCCCCAAATATCTTTTCCATTTTCTAACAATACTAAACAAATGATGAACATTTTTCTTTGATGAGGTTTTAACTTTTATTCAGGGTGATCTTGTGTGGTTAAATATTTTAAGTAGTGAGTTCTACTGTGTATATTCTATGTGAATTTGCATTACAAATATGTTTTAATTGTCTTTTTAAAAATTCCTTACGCATCATGCCTGTTCTTTTCATGCTGTACAGAAATTCTCTAAAAAGTGAATGAGGCAGTTTACAGCCAGAACCACTGGCATCTCGGTGTTTTAGGCAACTATTTATTTTGCAAAAACTGTTATCAGATCTTTTTATGTATATGCAGCCTAGATTTAATTTCAATTACATTGGTCAGTACCTGCACCCTTACTGTACACACTTATTTTGATTTTTGTCATGTGGAATACTGCCTTAATCATTGTAATACAATCTCTATTTCTATATCTTTTTTCACTAAAACATTTAATACATATATTAAATAATGAAAAAATCTTTTGTATATCTAAAAGCAATCATTTGAAACACAAATATTTAAATCAATGTTTACATAAAATGGCCTAGAATCATCCACTTATTTTATGTTTCATAGTTACATAAAAACAGCAATTCTAACTAGAGAATGAGTTTTATTTGTGTGGTTATTGTAAGTAAAGAATGTCATGCTAGAGGTGAAGGCACAACAATAAAAATGTTATGAAATATGATATATTAATATCAATGTTCATAAGCAAATAATATAGCTATTAATCTCAGCCCAAAAGATTCTACTAACCAACTGTTTTTATTACAATAGTTACAGAATATTAAACATAAGTCGTATTTGGCAAATGTACTTGGGTGACAAATCATAAAAATTAATTCTTAGCTATTAAATTCTTAGAAAATTTTCTGACTCTTGTACCAGATATTTGGATTTTAATCTGATGGAGCATTAATTTTTAAAATGAATAAGGACACTAAGATGGCTATAAAAACAGATAGAAACGACGAAAATACCTACAATGGAAGTTACACAAACATCTACAGTACAGATTGGGCTAGTATTTTATATACTCTATGGCAGTAAATGCTTTATTTTATCGTGTAAATTTATGTCTGTCTCATCCTTATAAACTAATGATCTGATGCAATATATCATGACATTCTGTCCTGTAAATGTTTTTGAGACAGGCTCTGTTGACCTTGCCATCCTACTTGTTTATCAAAGACATCTACAAAACCCCCGTTGTAAAATAAATGTTTATGAGGCGCTGTTGGCAACGTTTAACTAGCTGTGGTTAAAACATTTGAGAGGTCTTAGGACATTCCCACATAATCTATGCCCATGTGAAGTCCCGAAGTCATGAATCAAACCTTTCCCGGGTTACTGTACTGTGCCTGTGTTACAGTTCAGATCTAAAATGTCTCCCAAGCGACATGTGTGTGAACAGTGGCAGGGCTGCAGGGGCATCTGTTCATCTGCGGTAGCGGAGTGTGCTCTCAGGCAGCGAGGCCTGCTGGGAACAGGCCACGGGAGCGGGACTGCAAGGGTGTGGCTTCGTCTCAGGCGCTCCCTCCTCTGGGTTTTCTGGCTGCTGTACGTGAGTCGCTGTGCTCTGCCACCATGCTGTCTCTGCGCTGGTGCCTGCTGCCTGCAGGCTTCACCCTCTGCACACTGAGGGGCAAATAAAGTAAGTTATGGGTGCTGAGTCTTTGCTCGCAGCAACGGGAACGTGGAAAATATGCCCAATCTCTTACTTCTTGCTGTTTGCATGTTTGTTTTCCAGTACTGGAGAATGAACGCAGGGCCTTTACTCTGAGCTGCGTTGCCAGCCTCTTTAGCAGCTGAAGCTTTCCTCAGTCTTTGAAAACTCAGCCTTTCTAGTGTGGTGTTGACTATTCCAGAATAAGGTTTAATGACATTTATGTGTTGTGGTAGCAAAAGAACTAGGAAAGTGGTGGAATGCTGAAGCAAGTAATAACCAAGGGGCATCTGGGGCAGGGAGGTAGGTCAGTGGCATAAGCACCTGCCTGGCAAGTGCAAGATCCTGAGTTCAATCCCCCGTACCAAAACAGACCAAAAAAATTGCGTCTTTCTAAAAGGATACTTTTTAACTTTTACAAATGTTTGATCACTATGTACTTGAAGGAATGGTTGATATCTTTACAAAGATAACAAGAAAGAGATAGTGGCTTGGGACAGCTACACTAATATGGAGTTTATTGTCTTCTCTTAGTCCAGGAAAATCAGCCTGAACCCATAAACAAATGCCATATTTAGCAAAGTCATACCCCTGCAGAGTGCCACCCCCACAACCTGTGAGGGCCTCGCATTTTATTTGATCCTCTAAACTAAAACAGATTTTTCTTCCTGTCTCATCTCTAGAACATTCCCCATGAAAGGAAATCTAAATATAGAATGCCCACCATTTTTTATGCTTCCAGAAATGTTTATGTACCCTAAAAAAAAAGTTGGAACTGCTTAACTATCCAAAACAGATCAATGAAAAAAAAAACTAAGTTCATTATAATTGATAGATGGCTGAAACAAGTTGTTTTAATTTTAAAGCTAAATGGCCTCCCAACAATAGACAGATATGAGGAAAATTCTCTAAATCACTATTCCTTGCATGTTTATTACATTACATGTTCTATGATACACACTTTTCATATCTTAGATAAGTTGACTCTCACAACAAACAAAGTGTTTTATCTCATTTTACAGCTTTGATATTAATTAATAACTCTCTTTCTGGGTGAACACAAGCATAAATAAATGAGGCAAGTCATCATATTGGCAAAAACTGCATTCATTCATTGGAAGAAATGGAAATTAAACATCTGCTAGGTGCCAGGCATTGTTCTAGATATGTGAGACAAATCATCAAACCAAAGGAGCAAATTTTCCTCATATTACAGATTTTGTATTCTTGCAAACAGATGGAGACAAAAGGTACAAGGTAATACCTAGTACCTTTTACTTTTACTTTTAGGTAATAAAAGTAAATCACAGTCAGATGTGGCAGTGTGCACCTGTGATCCCAGCTGCTCAGGAGGTGCAGGTGGGAGGAATAGATTAGAGATCTAGGTAAACTTGTGCAATCTAGTGAGAAGTTGACTTAACACAAGGTGAAATGATGATGAGACTCAATGGTATAGCACTTGCCTTGCATGTTCAAGGCCTAGTGCTTGATGACCAGCAAAACACACACACACACACACACACACATAACAACAACAACAACACAACACAAATCCAGTAGAATATAATATAGTTAAGTTATAGCAAGAAAAACCATGCAGTTTTATTCAGAATAAGTTAAGGGAGACTAAAAGTGAGAGGTGCTTTCAGTTTTCCATACACAGTGTGGGTTCAAATGAAGCAGAATTTAATGAAGGTGATTTAGAGGAGATAAGAAAAATAGCAAAAGTCTCTCTGGAGTCAAGTATTTCCAAACAGACAAAGTAGTGTCAAATCCTGAACCCGCAGGCTGGCATATTTTGCATGCAGAAAAAACTAAGCTGATAGCATGGTTGGAACCTAAGGAACAGAACTGG
Source organism: Ctenomys sociabilis (assembly GCA_004027165.1). NCBI lineage: Eukaryota > Metazoa > Chordata > Mammalia > Rodentia > Ctenomyidae > Ctenomys > Ctenomys sociabilis. The sequence continues at coordinate 71,776 of PVKA01002932.1, read as the reverse complement.
GAGAAGAGATTGATTGAGTAGGAGAAAAATTCCATATGGTCTGAAATGGTTTCTTTTTGGTTAAATGTTATTTATATCTCCTGTTAATGAAAGTCCATTACACAACAGCAAAGAGTCAATTAAACAGAACTCTTGACCTGCAATTTTTATGAAGATCTTGCTAAATTTGTTATTTTACAGAAATCATATCCAACCTACAATCTTCAAAATCAATATAATTTTGCATGCAATCCACCAAATTGGAAACAGTTACATTACTGAACTTTCATTCTATGTCTTAGGCAGAATAGTTCCCATAGTAAAATATCATAGACCATGTGGCTCAAATAACACACATTTATTTTTCTAAGTTCTATATGCTGAAAGTCAGGTGTCAGCAAGCCAATGCCTGGGGAGAATTTTCTTCTTGGGCTATAGATCAGGCCCTTTCCCCGTGTTCTGTGGTGGAGTATGAGAAAATTCCTTGGGGTCACTATTTGAAGGGTACTAATTCTAGCATGACATCATCTAAATCTATCTCCTAAAACCTTTATCTCTAAATCTTATCACATTATATGTCAAGAATTCAACATGTGAATTTGGGTGAGACATAATTCAATCCATATTGTTATATTATTGAATACTAAGAATTAGTCAATGAAGAATGCAAATAACCTTTAGTAGAAGAAATAGTGTAAAATTAATTTAAATTGTCTCTATGTACCAAACTTAGAAAAATGTCCCACCTACTTCACTTAAAATTATATTCTCAAGGCGAATCCATTTACTAAAAAAAGTCTCGTTTTTCCTTTTTATGGTACTATAGTACTTTTTTATATATAAAAACCAAATTTTCTTTTTTCATTCATCTGCTGATGGCCATATGGACTGTTTATAAGATTTAGCTATGAGACTCTTCTCCATATGCACGGTACTGCATGCACATGGGCCGTCCCTGCAGTATGATGCTTTAAACTATTGTGAGAAGATGCCAAGCAATGGAACAGTTGTGTCCAGTGGAGCCTCTTGTTTGAGTTGTTGGATGAATCTCTAGCCAATTGTGGAAAAGGGTTTCTTTTTCCCTGCAGCCCCACCAGCATTTGTTACCAGTTTATTTCTTGATGATAGGCATTCCTTCAGGAGTGAAATGGAATCTCTGAGTTGTTTTCATTTGCATTTCTTCATTGACCAGTAATGTTGAATTTTTTTTCATATATATATTTACCATTTGTACCTCTTCACCTGAGAATTGCTTATTCATTTCAGATGCCAATTTTTAGATTCAGTCTTTAAGTTCAGAGGGTTCCAATTTTTGAGTTCTTTATATATTCCTGAGATTAGTCCTTTGAGGAGTAACTGGTAATTTTTTCCCCATTCTGTGGGTTCTTTCTTTAGTCTGTAGGTGATTTCTTTTGTGATCCTCATTGTTGATTCTTGGTAATATTTCCTGTGTGATCAAGATTTTTTTTCATTAAGTCTTTGACTGCACCTATTCTTCAAGACTTTGACCTATTCTATCATGCAGTTGATTATTGCTCTTTTGATATTTACCCATCCGTTGTTTCTATATCACTGACCATGTTTGTGTCACTCAGAAGTAAGTTGTACAACCCAATTTCTAATATGATAATTTTAATCTTAGGGATCCTTTCCCACAGTGTATAAATAGATATTTTTTCTGGAAGCATTCTTTTTGTGTGTGTGTGCAGGGTCTCACTACAGAGCTTAGATTCATAGTGATCACTCCGATTTCTGCCTACCTATGTGCCACCAGGCCTGGACTCATTGCCAGCTCACTGCATCCAGGGGAGGGTCCAGAGTGGCATGTGGTGCCAGGGATTGAACCCTGGCCCCAGTACTTACCTAAGTAAGCACTTAGTCCACTGAGCTCTATTGCTGGCCCTTGGAAGCATTCTTAAGTAACATAATTTTGGAAAAATCCTACAGTCACTTGAGAGTTTCTTGATACAGAGATGGTATTTCTGTGAACATGTTAATGAGTATCTGTAAGATTTCTGACTTTGTATGTTCAGGAGGGAGGTAAGTTAATGCCTGGGTTGCATATAAGAAGTACAGTTCTCAGGGTGCCACAATGTCCTGGAGGGAATGCTGTCTATGGCTTTTAGGCCTCCCAAACAGAATTACATCAGGTGGTGGGCACTGATGATAGCCAGTCTGAAGTAACTTTTTCACCTTTTAAGACAAATGTGTGAGATGAGTCCTTGCATTTGGTGGGAAAGCCCTAGGGAGTCATTCTGTAGCCATGCATCCATTCCATGAAATGTTTAGGATTTGGCTATGTAATGGGGATTGGTAAGTGAGGATCTGGAGTTTTAACCTTCCATACTCTTGCCGATAGACTTGTATGTGAACCTCGGAGCAATGTCCAGTCATGGTGGAGGCACACTGGTGGGGAAGGCACACTCCAGTTGTCACTGAAATGTAAGCTTCTTGTAACAATTTGCCCATTAAAATTATCACTCATCGGGGCTGGTGAGATAGTTCAGCAGTCTAAAGCACCTGCTTAGGCAAGGTTAGGCATGTATAGGGACTGCAGTTTGGTCCTTAGCACTACAGGCTACCCAAGCCCCTCCCCCAGGGTGGGCTGAGCTGGCCACACAACACATACACACACACACACACACACACACACACACACACACACACACACACACGATCACTCTTCATCTCCTTTCCTTATTCAAACACCAACAGTGTTGCTCTCCTTCTAATGCCACAAAACCAATGTTACCCCTTTTCATAGCTATCAGGCTGCTTGTTTCCTAGCACCTCTGCATGATACCCACATCTATCATCTGGAAGAATAAAGTAGAGGCATCAATGCATTGTAATGAAATATGCACAGATACAGTATTTTCTCCTTTTTGCCTGGTTAAGCCACAGTGAGAGGCTTGATGATCAGTTTACATCTGTAAATGTCCATTATCCAATAAGCTAAGACGATGCCAATCCAACACTAGAATTTGGGTGATTTATGATAACTAGTTAACATACCATTGGTCTCTGCTTAACTGTGCAAGAAAGCCTGCCTTTTAGGGGGAAGGAAAGATATGTCGTGTCAAGGAAATGTCAGAGGAGAAGGTCATTGTTTTCAAAATAAATCTATAGAAAACTCCCACTGTTGTGACCTGCTTATTACCTATGAAGCAGATAATAAAAAATAGACCTTTCTGAGGACAAGTGCCTTTAATAACCATATTTTCTTGTTAGCTTTGAGAAGCAGGTGGAGGAAAGAAGTAGAGTAAGAAATATTTTTAAACGTGATTCTTGATTTTTAAGGTGTAATCCTGCAGATTACTATGGAAACATGGAAGTTTTATTAATATCAGGATTGTATACTACTGTTGCATGGCTTTACTCCCCTAAAAAATGAAACACTATCAAAATACAAATTGTTTGAAAAGTTAAAAAAGTAAAGTAGATAATTTCAAAAGTCATGATGGCACATCCAAGGTTGGCTCTTCTAACAAGCACATCAATATGGTAACCTGAAAAAGTGTCAAAATGAGCAAGGCACTACCAAAACCCCAAGAAGTGAATGGTCAGCATTCTGATGTCATTAGTCTGCTTGAAGATGGGGAAGGAACAAAGATGCATCTGCAATGTGTTCTTTATCACACTGTGAGGCAGATTTCTGGTGGGAATCACTGGAATAAAGTAGGAACCCCTGATCCTGGACCATGCAGGTTTTCCCTTTGTGCCTCATTCATAATTCTGGGTGTAGGCCGGGCGTGGTGGCGCAAGGCCGGGCGTGGTGGCGCATGCCTGTAATCCCAGCACTCGGGAGGCTGAGACAGGAGGATTGTTGCGAGTTCGAGACCAGCCTGAGCTACAAAGTGAGCTCAAGGCCAGCCTGAACTACATAGTGAGACCCTGTCTCAAAAAGACAAAAAAAAAAAAAAAAAAAAAAAAAATTTTGGGTGTGCTTCCACACCAAGGAAACTGATGGCTCTGGAGCAACCATGGCCATCTGAGTAATTCATGTAATCAACTGCTTGGTTCCAGTCAGTCTTATCAGAGACCTGGTGATGCAGACAGTTTGTTCTAAAGACGTTGCTTATTTCCTCTGCTCAAAATTCCAAACAGAAATGTTTTCAGTCCTCTAGAGTATAGTTTTTCTTCTTGATTTGATGGTTTATGCTGAGAAATCTACCATGATTCTGATGAGCTTTCCATTGTAGGTGATCTGTTTCTTCTCACAGCTTTTAGTATTCTGTTCTTGTGCTGAATTTCTGGGATCTTGATTATTATGTGTCTGGATGTACATTTATTTTGCTTATGGCTAATTGGAGTTCTATATGCCTCACTTACTGTGGATCAGATTCCTTTCCCATGCTTGGAAAATTTCTGCTACTACTTTTGCAAATGGTCTTTTTAGGTCACTTGTGTTGACTTCTGCTTTTTATTTCACACCTATCAGTCTTACATTGTTTTTCTTTGTGTCATCTTGTAGCTGTTGAATTGTTATATCCTGGTTATTCTTAAGAGATCTTTTTATGCATAATCCCTAGCTGCAATGCTGTCTTCAATGTCTAAATTTCTATCTTCAGTTTTGCTCAAGAAGTTTTGTCATCTTGAAGTGGAATTCTTAATTTCCTGGATATCCATTTGAAAGAAGAGCTTCTAGTGAAGTATTTCAGGTCCTGAACAAAAACAACCTCCAACCCAGATCAATGTGCCCTGCAATATTATCTTTGAAAATTAATGGAGAAATAACATACTTACATGACAAAAAAAAAAAAAAAAAAAAAAAAAAAAAAAAAAAAAAACGAAAACAAACAAGAAAGAGATAAAAATGATCACAATTCCAAAAATAACAATAGAAAGGAATCATTAAACAGGACAAGAATTTAACAACAGAAGAAAAAAGTAGGGAGCCAATAGTAGGAAAATAACATTACAAAGATAAGCCAATATGTATTACTTATAGCTATTTATGTATAATAGCTGCAATAATGGTACTACTGTTTCTTTTGGTTTATTGAAGGGAGCAGTTTGTGCTTAATTTTTCTTTCTTTACTAAGTTGTGGGCTCCTGTCTAGTAATCTGGGCAGCTGTTTGGGGGATGGAAACAACCAATGTGATGGCTCTTGTTTACTTTCTGCTGTCTTGCTTTGATGTTATGTATCTTTTTTAATGCTTTTATTTCTTTTTCTAAATTCTCTTTAAAATAAAAGTAAAAGAAAGTTCAGTCCAGCAGTCTCCTTTGATCCAGTGTCCTCATTTTAGTTGCCTTAACAAGTCCCCAGATTATTTTATATTTCAAAATCTTATTTATTTATTTGATTTTATTTTGAAGAGAGAGAAAAGAAAAGAAAAATGAACAAAGATTTCAGGAGAGGATGGTAAGTATTTAGCAGTGGTCATTTTTTTGCCTGTTGTTTTCTTCAGGATAGTTGCTAAGATTGCAGGATATTGGCATGGAAAACTGATCAAGCAATAGATGTTCTACAATGAATTAGTAGGCATTGATAATACAAGCTCCTGGATGATTTTAGACAACATCAGTCACCATAGTATTTGACCAACAAAAACTTCTAAGTTACTATCTGAGTTATTCACTGATCAGAAACAGTGTGCCAACAATCCTCGTGTATAGAGAGCAATACACTTTGCATTCATAAAAACCTATGTTTGATAATTTGATTGACAGAGAACCTGAGTTGAAACATATCATTAACCTTAAAGACACCCTTGCCTTTATTTAAATTAGTCCACTGATAATATAAGTGGACTAAAAGCATTTGAGACAGTGTGCCAAGTGTCTATCTGTGCAGAAGCCAAATTTATATAGCCAAATGTTTGAACCTGTAGAAAAATCTTTTCCACGGAAATCCCATAAAATGACAAAAGAAAGAAAAAAATATATTGACATATAAAAGAGCAAGCTAAAGAAAAACTGCTTATTCGGAAAGGAGAACGATAACCATTTTAATTTTTTTGAAGGTGGTAAAATAATCAGCACTGACAAAGTGGGCTTATTTTATGTGGTCTTCATGTTTTTTCTGTTTTCCATTTGGGAAAGGCCTATTTTTAAAGACTAGTGTTAATGATTTACAAGTTTAAACTCTCTCCTTACACAAATAACACATTGAAATTATTGATTGCTATGAGATGTCTTTTTAGCAAATCAACCCAAATCTGGCCCGGAGAGCAGAGTTTCATCATCTTGAACACAGCTGTGAGAGCATGTCCATGGGTTGGGGCAGGACAAGAAGCATCCCCACTGCAGTGATAGTGGAAATGCTTTTTACCTCTTCACAATAGCGGATGGAGATTCGGTCCTTCAAGCACACACACAAAGCCTCCATCTCAGGAGCCTGGGTACCACAAATCCTCTTTGACATAACAAGGTGTTGAGGATATTTGGACCATTTTTTTTTGTTGTTGCTGCTTTATTTTTTCTTCTCTCCCTCTTCCTTCTTTTCCTTTCCTTCTCTCTCCCTCCTTTCTCCTTCCCTCCCTTTCTTTCTTCATTGGTCCTTAAACATCAACTTTTTCCCCGTCACTTTGAAAGAACTCTTGAGAAAATGGTGTCACACTGTACATTATCCCTTGGAAAGCATTCCTTTTGCATAATATTTCAAAATGGCTCAAGACACAGAACAACATTAGGTTGACACTGTACCTATGTGAGCAGAATGGGGTGCTCTGTAATGTTACCTGCCATGCCTTCTTGTCCAGAGATTTCTTGTAACAGCGGCAGAACAATTTACTTGTCAGTTACATTATGCAGATAATCTCCATGAAATTCCTTGACTCTGAAACTCATCATGATGGTTATTACCTATGGCTTCTCCTTCTTTGTTACTTTCTATTTAATTGGGGTTACCATCTGCATCCTAAGACTCATTCTTAGTATTAAGAACTGTGCCCTGGGTATCCGTTGTGGAGACCTTGAAAATATAGCATTACAATGCATGAGAGTCCTACAGAACCAAGAAGAAAATGCAGCTGAGCATCAGTCTCTTTCATGAGGGACACCAGCTCATTCATTCAAGGAGACCAGGCTGTCCTGTATATTCATTTACCCACCCTAATTGCCCCCTGTAAACATTCATGTTTCATACTGTTGGATGTGATCACTTCATGTCAATCACCATATTTAAAAAAAAAAAATTTCCAATGTTGTCTAACCAGCCCTGCTTTGACCATGTCTCTGGCATATTTACCGAGTATTTGAGCTTATGTTATGCATTTGGAATAAGCAGCCCAACAGTACTTCTTTACCCAGTGCCGTGCATCCTTCCTTGCCTTTACAAGAATGTGCGATAAAAAAAGGATATTTTGTGCACAACTTAAATACTATCCTTCTGAAAACCCTCAAATCCTATTAAAGAAAATAAATTGAAAACCTATGTAACAGATAATCAAACTCAGACAATTGAGAGTGCCTGTATTTTGAGTGATGAGAAATTCAACAAGTGCTGAACTCCCTTCTCCACTCAAGTTTCATCTGTTCTGCTTGTTTGGAGGGCTCACAGGTGCTGCTCTGGTGAGAAGGAGAGAATACATTAGTTGGAACACTCGCTACTGCTGTATTCTTGGCTTTCAGACTTCATGTATTATTAGGATATTCTGATGCATCTGAAAAATACATAAAGCATTATTTTTATGCTTAGCATGAGCCAAGTAATACTTGCACTAGGGGAATTTATTTTGATGGAAGTAGCTCATTAGAACAGAGAATGTCTATTTTGTTTTCATTTCACTCCTTTTAAAAAATCTGCTTATGTTTGCACAGGAGGCACAGTTAAAAACACAGTGTAGCAAGACATTAGCTGTTTTTCTTCCCTTTCGAAACAATAACAGGGAATTTATATATAATAAACCACAATTTACCCAATTATACAGGCAGAAATATTTGCAACCTCGAGTATTAATTATAGAGGAATTTACCATAATTTATAATGCATTAGAAGACTATTTTTGAAGAGAATTTCTCAAAGCCTGTGGCAAATCCAATTCTTGTTTATAATAATGGAGTAACTACACTGAAACTTGATTTTTTATTCTAATCACATAATTGAAAAATAACTTAACTTACCTCCAAAGATGATGAAATCATTTTAAAAGCTTTGTATATGTCGTTTTAGAATATTTTAAATAATTACCATGTTTTCAAGAAAAATTTACCCATTATTTTTCTTACAAAATGAGAGAGAGAAATATTTCTCCTTCTATTTATTTCCAGGCTGATAAATAGGAGAAATATTTCTCTCTCTCTCATTTTGTGTGTGTGTGTGTGTCTGTGTGTGTGTGTGTGTGTGTGGCTACTCAGCCTGTGAATGGGAATGGTGTGGCATGTGGTGCCAGAAATTGAACCATGGTCCCTGCACTTGCCTAAGGTTCCCTAAGCAGCTGCTTTAGACCACTGAGCTATCTTGCCAGCCCAGAAACATTTCTTGAAAGAAGTAATGGGATATATCCAAGTAAATGGGAAATATATTGAACTATAGTGTCCTATATTTCTATTTAAGAATTTCTCTAGCCAGAAGTGGTGATACACACCTAAAATCTCTCTTGAGAGGCTGAAGTAGGATAATTGCTGTGAGTCTGAAGCCTGCCTAGGCTACTACATAAGCAGTTCACAGATAGCGTCTACTATACAGTAAGATCATGTCTCAACCCCTCCCTCCCTGAAAAAAACAAAAACTCTTCTAACTATAAACTCAGATGGTATGATATCTCAATAATGAATATTCAATGGCTGGGGAGATAGCTCTGTTTCACAATCAACTATCTGGAAAGCACAAATTCCAAAGTTTGACCCTCAGTATCACATGCCATGTTGGCCCCAAAACTAGGGATGGTGGCACATGCCTGTAATACTACCACTGAGGAGGCTGAGACAAGAGCATCACTACAAGTCTGAGCCATGTAGTGAGACCCTGTACCAAAGAATGAATACTGACACATCTTGTCTTGATGAAGTATTTGATGTTTTGTCCCAAATGTCTGACTTTTCTGAGTGGTTATCCTCTGTAGATTTGTTTTTCACTTCTTGTTCCCTGATGAATGGGGTTCTTATTGGAACCAGGTTTCTATGACATGGGTTCTCTCTCTAAGTAAGAAGAATAGATATTAATCAGGAAACAAAAGCAATTTGGAGAAACACAATTTCATCATCAGAAGAAAGAAATTAGTTTTTTTTTTTTTTTTAAATCTAACAGTAATACTGGATATCTTAGTGTATTTTTTTTTCAGAGAAAAAATATTTTATTTGCAAATGAAGACATCCAGGTTGAACTTTCCTGGGAAAAAGGCCACAGCCAGGGTGTGAGGGGGTGCTGAGGCAGCAGGCCCAGGAAGGTCAGGTTTAGGCTGCTACACACCTGTGCACACAGAACACTTCATGTCCTGTGTGGCCTTCACCTCCTCCCAGTCCAGATGTCTGAGACCTCCTCTTCTAGCTCTGGGTCCTTCTTCAAGTCCCCCTGTGGGAAGGTGACCACGATGGGCAGATGGCCAAATTCTTCCCAGAATTCCACCACATAATCAGCTTTTCTTCTGGATGGTTAACAACCTAAGTTCACAGATCAAAAATTGGAGAAATGGAAGGGCCACAAGTTCAGCCAACATTTTGGCCCTAGACTTTCAAGGTCAGTGAAGACTAAGGACATAGCAGAATCTGTACTGTAACATCATGGAACTCAGTTGTGCCCCAAATTTTCTTTTCTTTTCTTTTCTTTTTTTTTTTTTTTTTTTTTTTTTTTTTTTTTTGTTTTATTCTATTGAAGAACAAACAGCAATGAGACAGCTTCCAGACAAATCAACAGGACAGACTCGACAAATCAATACACTGCAATGCTTCGGCATTATACAAAGTGCACAAATGACATCACACCCACAGACATTATTATACCACATGTCTCCAATCAGTGAATTAAGAGAGTGCAGCTGTTCACTTATCCTACCTCTCTATACCTGAGCTATATCACAGATTCAACAACCAATACTTTCTACCGTGTTATTTTCCTAGTGGTCATCCACAGCACCAGAAGCCGACACAACATCTTGTCCAACCACCACTAGTGCAAATCTTGCCCCTCAGAATTATGAAGAAGCATGGAATATTTATCCTAACTGTACTGTTTATATACACACACCATGATCCTTCCTTTGTATACTCCTTTTTTGTCTAGACCTGTCAAAGATGGGCACTGCATTTTCATTCAACTAATTTAGGTGCCTGAACTCAGCGACACAATCCAACACAGTCCAGCATTCCACAATAATAGTGAGTTATCTGAAGAAGTTGTTGACTATAGCCATTTATAGCTCAACTTATTATTATGGCCTGACTTTATATACCTCATTTTTATACTTTTCTGCTGGATGGTTAAGACTAAGATAGAGCAAGATCTATATACCAAAAAATGTAGCTTTTGTTTCTGATGAGGTCAGTGAAGTCCCCTCAGGGTTTATCTTGTAATCCTGTACTTTACTCTGTAGATCCTTTGTCTGTGTCCTCCATATGAATGAGTCACAGCCAATGCTTGTCCTGTGACCCAAATTTTCTGATCAAGGAGATTATGGAGCCACAGAGGAATGTGATTGATGATTTATAATGTGCTTAAGGAGAGTCACATGGAAAGAAAACTTTCTCTCAGGCTCTCACAGAGAGCAAACTGGTCAAGCAATGGCCACTGCTCATCCACATGGCTGACACTGACAAAAGATCCACAGAATGAGGTATGGAGTTATAGGATAAACCCTGAGGGGACTTGACTGACGTCATCAGATACAAAAGTAACATTTTTTTGTTGTTGTTATATAGGTCTTGCTTTATGTCAGTCTTAACCATCCAGCAGAAAAGTATAAAAATGAGGTATGTAAAATAAGGCCATAATAATAAGCTGAGCTGTAAATGGCTATAGTCAATGTCTTCAGATAACCCACTACTATTGTGGACTGCTTGACTGTGTTTGATTGTTTTGCTGAGTTCAGGCACCTATAATAATTGAATGACAGTGGAATGCCCATCTTTTACAGGACTAAACAAAAAGAAAAAAAGGGGATGTAAAGGAAGAACCATACTGTGCTTGTATAAACAGTACAGTTAGGATAAATATGTAGCACTTCTTCATAATTCTTTGAGCAGCAAGATTTGCACTAATAGTGTTTGGACAGGATATTCTGTTGGCTTCTTTTACTGTAGATAACCACTAGGAAGACAACAAGGTAGAACATATTAATTATTGAAACTGTACTATAATTCAGCTTTAAAAATAAGTATACATCTACATTCTCTTAATTCATTGATTAGAAACATGTGCTCTAATAGTGTTTGCTAGTAGAATATCATGTATGCACCTTTTATGACAAAAAAACCACTATGAAAACAATATGCAATGTACTAATTATTGAGTCTGTCCTGCTAATTTGATTTGAAACTGTCTCATTGCTATTTTATTCTTCAATAAAATAAAGTAAAATAAAAAAAAAAAGAATTCCACCACATGCAGCCCCTTCTTGTCAGCCAGCTGTTGATGGGTTTCCTTACAGAAAAGGCCCCTGGAAGAGACCAAGCCAGAGGTTGAGCATGTTGACTGACACCTCGGCGTACATGTCCTTGATGCCAATGAGCTGGCAGATGGTGATGATGGCCTGGTGGCAGTACACACTGTTTCCTCTGGGTTGCTTCTTCATCTTGATATGCATCCTTTCAGATCTCAATGAAATGTCATGGAATATTTGTGTTATTCGTATCATTCCATGTAATGCAAATAGTGAATGGCCTTGTTCTTTACTTTCCTGAAAGCATCTATCCATTCAGTAGAACTGCAGGTTTTGCCATTTCCCAGTGGCAAAACCTGCAGTTCCTCTGCCATTCCTCATGGCAACCAGCATGCGAACTGATATCTTTCTTCCCTCTTTTGAAGTCATTTTAAACACATTTGTTACCTGTATTATCCTTGTATTAAAAATCTTCGTAGGTTTCTCCACTGGAGTTGGGGTCAGGAGGCCCGAGGCTCATGCAACTCCATGTGTTGCACTCCAGCTACACCCCCTATTCACTTTAATCTTCCTCTTCTGGTCACACTCTTCCCACTGTTGGAACAGGTCGTTCTCCACCTTCTCCTACTCCTCTTTGCTTCTCTGGGAAATGGCCTGCATTACTCCATTTTTCATAAGATGAGCATTCAAGCCATGCCACAGGGAAACAGAATGCTCTTCACCAATAATCTGACCCCTGTTCCAATCCTTTTTTCTCTTTTTCTGGGATTTTTTATGTCTTCCTTTTCTTGGTCCAGCACCAGTATCTGCTAATGCACCTTAGTCTGTTTTTACAGCTAGTAAAGAAATAGCCTGGAGTGGGTGAATTGTGAAGAAAGGAGGTTGATTTAGGCTCCTAAGTTTTGAAAAAGCTTGTAGAGTGACATCTGGGAATAAGCTGGACCACAGAGTCACAAGTACGATAGGGGACATCGCATGGTGAGAGACAAGGAATACAGAAAAGAACTAGCCAAACTGGTAAGTAGAGAGTGCCTCTCTCTAACTGACCTATTAACCCATTAGTGAATTCATCCATTAATCATGTCATGGATATGGAGCCCTAATTATGTCTTTAGGAGCCTTCCTTGTTCCTTGCTTGAGTATCTCATAATTGAGACTAAATTTTAATAGGAGTTTGGGAGGGAGCATACAGTATTCAAATGGTAGTATCCATTTACTTACTGTCAGATCAAACTGTTGAATTTACTTTATGACATGGGTTCATACCTTGGAACAAGTTCTTTGCAAGTCAGATATGGCACCAGCAAGTTAGCTCAACTGTCTAAAATGCCTGCTTAGGAAGGCTTAGGCAAACAGCAGGGACCGCAGTTCGATCTCTGACACCTCGTGCCATGCCAGCCCCTCCCTAATGGAGGGCTGAGCCAGCCACAGAAAAAATTTAAAAAGATTATATAATTGTATATAATATATATGGATTTATATAGCATTCATATTCATTCATTACTCTCTGCATGCATCTTATTCCCCTTCTCTTGCTCATTTTTTTCCTTCTATTTTAGGGAAGAATCTACAGGGTGTTCAATGTCTCACTACTAGATCAGACTCATAGTGATCCACCTGTTTACAGCTTCCAAAGAGCTGGGAATCACAGGTGCACGCCACCACACCCAGTCTCAAATGCCATCTCAGCACACCCCGGAGGCAGTGCCAGCATGGCAGGCTTGGGATCGAACCCAAGCATGAGTTTCAATCCACTGAGCTACTTGGTTGGAACCTCTTGCTCACTGATAAAAACTATTTGCTTCTAAGTTTGTTTAGGTGCAAATACAACATAAATATATTATCGCATGAAGAATGTGTAGTTGCCCTGATAATAGGGAAAATTGCTTTTGCATTATTTCTTTTTAAATGATATCTTGAATCTTCTATTAAAACTGCATTTATATCATTTTACCTATTTCAAAAACCTCCAGATTAAATAAAAATGTATCTGTAAAAAAATTAGTGGATAACTTTTTCCTTAGTGTTTTCTTTCTGAATCTCAAGCTTTGCTCTTGTGTACAAGCAAATTAGTAGCTTAGTCACACCTTCTTTCAAAGAAAGAAAAGGAAGGCAGGAGGGCAGGAAGGCAGGAAGGCAGGAAGGCAGGAAGGAAGGAGGGAAGGAAGGAAGAATGGAAGAAAGAAAGAAAGAAAGAAAGAAAGAAAGAAAGAAAGAAAGAAAGAAAGAAAGAAAGAAAGAAAGAAAGAAAGAAAAAGAAAGAAAGAAAGAAAAGTTAAGAGTGCTGGCCATGGATGGGTCTGATTGCTAATGGTCCAATTAGGCCTCATTCTGCCTACCATCTATGTATTTTTTTTTAAAAATAGAGGACATGTGGCATCAAGATGTGCGCATTTAAGGAGATTTCACAGAATGTTTTCACAGTGTGTGATGGAACATCTCAACAAAAATAAAATCTACTGGGCTAGAAACTAAATATTTGTTTACCTAAGGAATAATTTTCTTCCTTTAATATTCCTTTAATGTTTTCTTCCTCAACATTTAAACATCAGAATCAATTAGTACTAATGTGAGAATATAACATGTGCAAAACAATGAATAATGATTGACATAGATGGATTATTTCTATTGCAGAAGTGCAGAAATCATTTATTTTCATAACAATTGTTATGATAGTAATTTAATTCATTTGATAGCAGAAGTTACTATTGAAGAAGTGACCTAAGAATAGAAAATAAGAATTCTATGAGATGTGTGTGTGTGTGTTAGTATGTGTATGTGTTCATGCCATCAGCAATTGGACCCACAGCCAACACTCTTAGCTACATCCTCAACTCTTTCTTTCTTTCTTTATCTCTGTCTCCCTTCCTTCTTTCTTTCCTTCCTTCCTCCATTTCTTTCTTTCTTTCTTTCTTTCTTTCTTTCTTTCTTTCTTTCTTTCTTTCTTTCTTTCTTTCCTTCTTCTTCTTCTTCTTCTTCTTCTTCTTCTTCTTCTTCCTCTCTCTCTCTCTTCTCTCTCTCTCTCTCTCTCTCTCTCTGGCTGAGGGCCAGTTCACAATCCTCTTTCCTTATTCCTTGCGTGCTGGGATTAAAAGCGTGTACCACCATGCCTGTCTGTTATGACCTCATTTACTAATGTTACAAAGTTTATGCTACTTTGAAAGAAATGGATTCCAGGGGTGCGCATTTATATAGTCAATTTGAGGGAAGAGATCTTCAAGTACTCTTTTTCATTAATGTCAATTCTTTGGATATTAAAGCAAGAAACTTTTAATGCTGGTTATGAAAAAAACCAGAATTAGTTCTTGCTTCTTTTGCAATAGTAGTGGAATATCCCTATTGACATGTTATTTTGAATACATTTGTACCTTCTTTAAGCCACTGACTATTCCTCTTGTGCAAATATATTTTCATCAATTTTAAATATTGCTTCAGAAAGGAAACAGACGAATTTACATAAAATAACTCACAGAAAGCCAATTAGTGGCCAAGTCTTTTGCTGAAAGTCAATTTGCCAAATGACCAATTTACCTAAAGCTCATTTGCTAAAATCAATTTATTGAATAACCTATTCTCCAAATTATTGAGGATTAAAAACAACTTTTTAGTTCCACCACTATTTCTGCTATTTTCTTCTGTCCCAATCATGTATTTCCTGTAAAGGCTGGCTAGGACAAGCTGCATCAAGGTGTGTTTCATGATGTTTATCTAATGATTTTTTCTTTTTGTTTCTTTTTTTGTAATGTATTTGATTGTTTTAGGGTCACATTATGCAGCTTGGACTTGTGGTGATCTTCCTGCTTTTAGCTTTCCCAGTGCTGGGAATCTGGGGGTAGGGGCAGACTCTGGCCAGCTCAGCCCACCCTAGGGGCAGTGATGGCACAAAATATGTTGCCAGGGACTGAACCACAGTCCCTGCACTTGCCTAAACTTGCCTATGCAGGCATTTTAGTCCACGGAGCTATTTTTCCAGCCCCTATCTGATGATTTTCTTAACTACATTATTCCTTATTTAGTTCATTTGCCTCTCACTGACACACAGTCCCTGGTCTTTACATCCTAGAGGAGGAGGGCTTTATATTGACTCACAGATTCAGTTTATGGTCATCTATGTCAAAAGAAAGAAGAACATGGTGAAGGGACCTGGATGGGGGAAAGCGTCTCACATCATGGTGTCCAGGAAGCATGGAGCAAAGGGAAGAGGCAGGGAAGTAGGTACACGCTTTCAGGTCAGTGCCTCCATGACAGTTCTCTTCTGACCAGATCTCACCTCCTAATACCAAGTCAGCTCTATTGCCCCTTCTGATTCATCACCCCAAATCGCCGCCTGCAAGTATGTGAGGCTTTTGGAGAATATTCTCAATGAAAACTATAACACAGGTCCTAGAATTTATACCTTCATTTGACAGAAATGGAAACTGAGGCCCTTAAAACATAAAATGCCTATTTAATTCAATTAAGTCCATGAATAGACATGGCTTTCTCAAGATCACAATCATTCCCTGTTATTGTGTTATGTCTTATTCAATCATGTGTGGGGCACTCAGGCTGTGACCACACAGGAGAATAATTAGAGCAAGATAAGCTCTTGGAGCTTTCCTGGTGCCATCTGAGAAATTTTGAGGACTCAGGACAGGCCGTGGGACTCTGTGTGGAGGCATAGAGCTTCTGCTGGTACTGCACTAAACTTTTAAGAACTTAGGTGAACTCAGAATGGCCTTCAGGATGTAAGAGAGCTTCAATCTGTGGGTCTAGCATAAGAAGGTGCAGAGCTTTGCTAGAACTATTTAAGAACTTCAGCAGACTGGGCAGCCTAAAGAGTTCTGTCTGGGTGATTACTGTGAGCATCAAAAGTGCCAAAATTCAAGAGCAAAAGGCAATCATAATCCTGTAGCCTACCCAGAGTAAATCCAGAAGACAAAAATATAAAACAATTTGGAAATCACACACCTGAAATCTCAGAAATAATAGCAAATGAGGTAAAGAAACAAGGCCATCATGCTATAGAAGAGATAAGATCAGAAATAATCTCTCAGATCCAAATCAGAAAGGACAACAATCATGAAAGAATTGCTGAACACAGCTAAAGAAGACATAGATAGAAAAATAGAATAGAATAGAGAAATGATGGAAACACTGAATGAATAATACATGAAAGAATTGGAATGAATGAAACAGATCAAATAGATATTCAGGAAATTAAAAACTCAAATGAAGGCTGGTAAAACTATTTGAATGAACCTCAAGATAGACTTCCAGACTTCAAAGACAGTGTTGCAGCTAATTAACATGAAATAAAAGATCTCTTACAACTAACAAGGAACCAGGAAATAACAATTTAGCCAACTACAAGATGATGCAAAGAAATATAACATAAGAACAGTAACAGGTGTCAATGAAGCAGTAGAAGATAGCACACATGACAAACAAGACTTTTTGCAGAAGTACTAGCAGAAAATGTCCAAAACACCAGAAAAGAAATTGACATGCAAATAAGCAAGGCATATAGAACTCCACACAATAATTATCACAATAAAGCTACACCCAGGCATATAATAATCAGGATCTCAGAAATCCAGTGGAAGAATAGAATACTTAAAACTTCTAGAGAGAAGAAACATATCACCTACAATGGAAAGCAAATCAGAATCATGGCAGATTTTTCAACACAAACACCAAATCAAGAAGGGCATGGAATGAAGTATTTAAGGTCCTAATAGAAAATAATTTCTAGCCCAGATGGATGTACCTTGCAAAACTATCTATCAAATTCAATGGCAAAATAAGATCCTTCCATGACAAAGAACAACTGAAGAAATTCATGACCATGAAAGCAACTCTACAAAGAGTACTGAGACATATTTTAGAAAGGGACAAAAAGGTGATCACAGCTTCAAGATCAACAGAAAGCAACCACCAAACCGAGCAAGTAAGTAAAAAAGGAAAAAAGTGTGGAACCTATAACAGAAAAACAACATGACAAAAAAAAGCTAATAAATATCAGTTATAATCATCAGTGTAAATGGCTTCATCTCACCAATCATGAGAAACAGACTAGCAGAGTAGAGTAAAAAATAAAATCCAACAATATGCTGCATACAAGAAATACATTTAAGTCAAAAGGAAATTCACAAACTAAAAGTCAATGGATAGAAAACAATCCTCCATGCCACAGGAAATTGGAAAAAGGCAGGGATAGCTATCTTTGTTGCTGACAGTATGAATTCAAACCAAAACTTATCCAAAGAGATAAAGAAAGTCACTACATACTTGTTAAGAGAAAGTTTCAAGAGGAAGAGATAACAATTATAAATATATAATGCACCCAATGTTGGAGCACCCTCCTACATAAGAGAAATTTTAGCAGACATGAAGACTCAAATGAGTAATAATACAATACTAATGGTGGACTTTTTTTTTTTTTTTTTTTTTCAGAACCAGGGATTGAACTCAGGCCCTTGTGCTTGCCAGGCAAGTGATTATTTTACTGAGCTATCTCCCCGGCCCCCTAATGGTGGACTTTAACACAACACTATGACAAAGAGATAGATCAACTAGGCAAAACATTAGCAAAGAAATAACAGAAGTAAATTAAACTTGTGGATATTCTTGAACAGGTGACCTGAGAAGATATGAACAGAAATGAAACAGTGCAGATGGGGAGCACAGACCAGAGTGCTGGGACTTCATGCTGATGTGGAGCCCTGCTGAGGACTATTGCTGTAAGAACGTCTGGCAGGCAGAGGACTCACTGTACTGCAGCAGTACCCCAGGTCATGAACTTAATTCATCTCATAATTCTGGAGAAGACGTCTGAAGTTGTACCATCTCCTGATGGGGAGTTTGTTATTTGAAGTGAAATGTTGTGGAATGCTTCTGTTTGTATAATAAAAATGTGTAAAAGTTAATTAAACTTGTGCAGAAATCGACTTGGTAGATGATTACAGACTGTTTCACCCAGCAACAATAGAATATACATTCTTCTAAGCTTCACATGGGATGCTTTCCAAAATTGGCAATATACTAACACAGAGAGCATTCTTAACAAAGTGCAAATGAATTGAAATTAGTCTATGCATAGTATCTGACCACAGTCCAATGAAACTCAAATTTATTTGACAAAAGAAACTACAAAAACTCCATAAACACATGGAAATTAGATAATAACCTCCTAAACAACCAGTGGGTCACAGGTGAAATTAAAGAAGAGATTAAAAACTATTTACAATCAACTTCCCAAAACTTGTGGGATACAATGAAAGCTGTCTTAAGAGAAAAATCTATAGTGCTAAATTCACACACTGGGAAAACTGAACAAGTCCAAGTAAATGATCTTATACTGTACCTTAAACTCCCAGAAAAAGAAGAGCAAATCAAGTCCCAAGCTCAAAGAAAGCAGGAAATTATAAAAATTTGAGCAGACATTCATGCAATGGAGATGAAGCAAATTATACAAGGAATACATGAATCAAAGCATTCGTTCTTTGAAAGAATAAATAAAATTGATAAACCCCTAGACAAAAAAAAAAAAATAAAGAAGAAAAGAAAGAAAGAACGCAAATTCATGCAATAAAGAATGAAAAAGGCAAAATCATTACAGAACCTAGAGAAATTCCAAAGGTCAACTGTGCCTATTTCCAAAATCTTTACTCTCAGAAGATGGAAAACACAGAGAAAATGGAGTTTCTTAAGTACATATGAAATGTCAAAGTCAAGTAGATATACAAACTCTGCATATCCCAATAATGAGAAATGAAATTGAAAATGTAATAAAATCCTACCAACAATTAAAACCCCAGATCCTAGAGCATTTACATCAGAATTCTATAAGAAAATTAGAGATTTAATGCCAAATTTTCTCAAAATCTTCCATGAAATTGAAAGGGAAGCAATTCTCCTAAACTCATTCCTGGATGCAAGTATCACTCTGATTGCAAAGCCAACTGAAAAGAGAACTATAGGCCAATCTGTCCAATGAATATAGATGTAAAAATTTGCAACAAAATACTAGGAAACATGATCCACCAAATCATCAAGAAGATTATAAATCATGACCAAGTGGGATTCATTCTAGGAATGCCAGGGTGGTTCAACATATGCAAATCCATAAATGTAATATACCACATGAATTGAATGTAGAACAAAAAACACATGATCATTTCAACAGTTATACCAAAAGCTTTTAGCAAAGGCTAACACTCACTCATAATAAAAACCCTATGGAGAATTGGAATCCATGGCCTACATCTCAACCTGATAAAAGCCATCTATGAGAAACCAACAGCCAACATCATACTACATGGGCAAAAACTGAAGACCTTCATTTTAATATCAGGAACAACATAAGGATGTCTACTGTCTCCACTCCTCTTCAATATAGTTCTGTAAACATTAGCCAGAGCAATTAGACATGAGAGAAACATAAAAAGAATAAGGGTTATAAAAGAAATGAAATGATCATAATCTGTAGATGACAATATACCCTACATAGAGGATCCCAAAAACTGCACCAACAGTCATCTAGATTTAATCACAAAATTCAGCAATGTAGCAGGATACAAAGACAACACTCAAAATTCAGTAGCATTTTTATACACAAACAACGAACACACCAAGAAAGAAATTAGGGAAATCATGCCTTGCACAATAATATGCAAAAAATGAAATACATATCAATCAATCTCATGAAGGATGTAAAAGATATATAAAGTGAAAATTATGGTACTCTGAGAAAAGAGATTGAGGAGCAGTTGAAAAAATGAAAAAACATTTCATATTCCTGGATATAAAGAACTAGCATTGTGAAAATCGCCACGCTTCCAATATTATTATTATACAGATTCAATGCAATCGTAAATAAAATATCATTAGTATACCTCACCAAGCTGGAGAAAACTTTTCTCAAATTCATTTAGAACTAGAAGCAATCTAGAATATCAAAATGGATCCTGGGAAACAAAGGAAAGGCAGGAGATATCACAACTCCTGACCTGAAATTATACTATAAAGCTACTGCGAGAAAACCACCATAGTACTGACGGGGAGACAGACCTGAGGACGAGTGGAATAGATCAGAAAATACACACAAAACTTCAAACACACTCAGCCACCTTATCTTTGATAAAGGAGCCAAATAAGTTCACTGGAAGAAAGACAGAATTTTTAATAAATGGTGATGGAAAAACTGGCTTTCCACATACCAAAGGCTAAAGCTAGACTCATTCATATCACCATGGAAAAACCTACAGTCAAAATGGATCAAAAATTTAAATATTAAAATAGAAACACTAAATCTTCTGGAGGAAAATGTAGATAGAAATCTTAAAGACAGAGATATAGGCAGAGTTTATGAAGAAAACAGACTCAAGCAGGAAATACCTCAAACACTCAACAACTGAGATCTCATTTTCATTAAAAGTTTCTGGACTTCAAATAAATCTCCAACGGAGTCAAAAGAAAACCCACAAACTGGGAAAACATAATAACCAACTGTCCCTCAAACTAAGGCCATGCACCTAGAACATATAAAGAATTAAAAAAAAAATAAGGCCCCAAAAATACAAAGATCCAATGCAAATATAGGCATCTGAGATGTGTACACACTTTTCGGATGAATACATACAAATGGCAAATAAATATATGAAAAAAATGTTCAACGTTATTGGTCATTCAAGGAATGAGAAATGCAAATTAAAACAACACTGAGATTCCATCTCACCCCAGAAAGAATGGTTAACATCAAGAAGTCAGCCAATACCAGATGCCAGAGAGGCTGTAGAGATAAAGGAACCCTTCTTCCCTGTCAGTGGGAGGGCAAACTGTTAAAACCACCATGGAAATCAAGTATGGAAATTCCTTGAAAAGCTACGATTGGAGATCCCATTCAAACCAGCTATTCTCCTCCTGGGTATTTTTCCAGAAGGCTGAAAATCTTATAGCACAGTGATATATTTGCACCCATGTTTATAGCAACACAATTTATCATAGCTAAATCCTGGAAACAATACAGACACCCATCAACTGAAGAATGGATAAAGAAGATGTGGGACTTTTACACAATGGAGTGTTATTGAGGTATAAAATGGGATAAATTTAAGTCTTTTGTAGTAAATGTATGAAACTAGAGAGCATACTCTTAAGTGAAACAAATCAAATGCACATTTTAAAACATCATATTACCTCCTTAGTGTGAGAACTTAACAGAGAAAAATGGGATTTGAAGGCTACAATAGATACTGGGAAAAGGGAATGATCTTACTCAAAAGGAAAGAGTTAATTGATGAGAAGAACAGGAGACAGAGTGGAGGAAAGAGATTTATCTATGGATATAGTCAGGATGATTGAGCAACTGTACTATGCCTTTCTGCTGGCCTGTAGAAAGAAGCAGTTAATGATTTAATTTGTTTCATTTCCTTTTTTCAATTGTTTGCACTTTTTTCTCTTCTTATTTTCTTATACATTTCTTCCTTTTCTCTTCTTCCAATTTTGTATGCATATATCTGGTAATATGAGTAACTGGTTGGAAGACAACACTAAGTATTATAACAAATACTGTAAAATTCATATTACTTTGTGAAGTGAAATTATGTGATTTCACTTGTAATTTTTTGTTTTAATTCTAATTTGTACTCTCTTTCAAAAATAAAAAAAAAATTAACAAAGCAGAACAAAATGACCAGAAGCTTTCATGAAAAAGAAAATTAATTGTTCTTAATTTTTTATTTATCTGGTACAGGATCTTCCTACACAGCTCAGACTCATAATGATACGTCTGTGTCAGCCTCCCCAACTATAAGGCTGCAGGCATGCACCACCACATCCAGTTTTAGTGAGCATCATGGCACTTCTGGGGTTCCAGGGCCATCACAGCATGCCATTCCAAGGATCAAAACTGGGTCCTTGCACTTGCCAGACAGTGCACTTAGGCTGCCGAGATACCTCCCTGGCCCAAGAAAATCAATTTAATATAAAACCAATATAATGTCAACAATGAAATAGGATGTTTAGGTTGATTAAATATTGTTTAAAGTAATTCTAAGGCTTATACATTATTACAGATATATAAATATGATAACACAAACTACATAGTTCTATATCCATATAGTAAGGAATAAAACTTTATTAATGAATTTAGACTGACTCAAGAGACTGCTAATCTTGGAGTCACTGTTTTGATTGAGAAGAACCTGGAGTTTACTTCAATCCAAGATACAATAAATATTCAAAATATTGAAAGTAGACAGTTACAAACAGATTTGATTTGGCTGCCAAATGAAAAGGCTATTAGTGAAAATGGAAGTGTGTACCTCTTGAGAGCTGCAGTGGAGAAAGTGTATTTGACACCCAGAACCGCAAGGAGTAGAAGATCACTTGCTCTGTGGTTTTCAGAGGATTCGGCCTATGGCTTCATGGAAAAAAACTCCATAGCAGAAGAATTTGCTAGGCAGAGCTTCTCACTCTGGCCAGATACAGAAAAGGGACAAAAGGGAGTCAGTGACCTGATACCAGGCTCTAGGCCATGCCTCTGTGGCCCACTTAGGTATATTCAGAGGTGTGCTTCCATTCACACTGTCAGTGTTTCTCAGTCCAGTCAAGCTGATGGTGCAGTTCTCAGAGAGAAAAACCTTGCTTTGAATTCACTCACTGGCAGAGGGCACCCTCGAATGAGGAGTTGTATCTCCGCTCACAGAGTGGGAACAGAGGAAACAGATTGCCCAGATGCAGAGATGACACACTGAGACTCTGGGGAGCACAACCAGAGTTGGGCCTCTGTTTCTCAGTAGGGAAGAATCTGCTCTCACTCTCACATAGAAAGCCTATTCTTTTTGCAAGGGAAGATGCTCTTTTGGTGATAGCTCTTCAGAAAAAAACAAGAGAACATCTTAGAAACTTGATTCTGGAATTTAAGTAAGACAAAATGTGTTGGTCAACTTAGAGGAACAGATATAATATAAGGAACAGATATTAACACAAGATATACAATGTATAAGGAATTACAAGATTGGCTTACTATAGTCAAATGCAGAGTCAGATGAGGAAGTGTGTAGTGGGCATCTGCACATCGCAGACTGCAGAATTCAGTCCCAAGGTCTGAAGCTCAGTGCAATGCTCTGTGTAAGGCTCTATCCATCAGCTAAGGGGTCTGCGATGGACGCTGAAGTGTCTGGTCTGGAAGGTGAAGGATCCAAGATGGAGGCGGAAGAGCCAGATGATGAATCCAAGATGAAGGCAAAGACTGAACTGGAGCATGGACTCCTTCCTCAGCCCCTCTTTGTGCTGAGTCAAAGAGTTATTGAACCCTAGGGTTACAATTTCACTAATGAAGACATTAACTACATTTTTATATTCCCATTGTGCCCTAGGATAGAACCAATTTCACCCCAGGATGGGCTCTGGTCCTGCTCTAGGGAGGAACTAATCCACACCTCAGGGTGGGCCCGTTGAGTATGAGGGCAGAACTAATTGTGTCCTAGGCGGACCCCGAGGCTGGAACTATTTGCCAAGTTGTCACAATGTATCAACCACTACACACAGGATTAGGAAGTAGATATTTGACACATTTTATACGTTTTGGTACCTTTGAGGGAATGACAAAGCAGAACTTCCCTGAGGAATATGTACGGTCCTAAGAAATTGTGATAGATTCGGCTGCTTGGTTACCTACCCAGGTGTATTTGGGTGCTGTGCAGAGAGCTGGGTCATGGATGGCTTTTCCCCATGCAAAAGCCTGATTAACAAAAAAGTCACCCCAATTATATCTAGTTTCCAAAAGATCTCTCCTCTAGGACAATTCTACTTCTCAAACTTTTAAAAATGCAATTAATTTCTAATTGCAGGCTTTCTCCCCTTTCTTATTCTTATTTATTTTCAAAAAATGAGTTGATTTAAAAATTAATATGTTGATATAAAAATGGCCCATGTTTACCATATAAGAAAAATAATAGGACAGGAAGGAACAAAGAAGAGCCAGAGGTCTCCCCAACTTTATTTCCATCTTCTGGAAATCTCAAGATAGGCATGGGGGATTAGATAACTAGACAAATGCTACTCATCAAGAAATAGGGAAGAATCACTAGGACTGACTCAGGGATGTTGGCCTGAGGAATCTGATTTATAAAATTTTGTACTGCACTTCTTAAGCACTTTCAATCCTTCCTTTTTTTCTATGAAGTTTTCTCATTATTTTCATAGAATAACCTAATCTGTCTTACTTTTGTTCTTTATTTCTTTTACTTATGGGAATCCCATTTGATCCTGGCCAAATTGAGGAATATAAAGGTGCAGTTGATATGTCTTCATTAAATGAAATGAAAAATTATCTTTTGGAGTGAAATTATAAATTATCAGGAAGAAGAGGTATAAATCTTAAAACATCTCAAATTCTCTTCTATGTCCACAGTAATATCTTCTACTGTCCATTTCCCTTATAATTAAAATTTTATTTTAATTTATTTTAAACATTGAAATTTAAGGGAAATTTCCTATGAAATTTTATTGTACTCACTTTCCCAAAGCATAGTAGCTTTTATGAAGTTCATATAAATGAATTTGAACACTGCTTAATCTTCCTTCCTAATCGTGTTTCTTAAATTATGTAAGATATCAAATCACAAAAGCACCTATTTCTATGTAGCTGACTAATGTATAGAACTTCCTTTGCACTGTCCTCAACTTATATGTGCTTAGACTGCACTTCTTTTAAATATTTCCTCTGTTTCTGCTTTCTTCGACCTTTATGTACTTAATTTTCCTTACTACATTTTAGTTTTTAGCATACAATGTCTATTTGCAATATGCAGGAGATGGTACTTGCTTATCAGAATTCAATTTTTATAAATTGTAATCAAATGTTATGTATTAGTATTAGATATAAAAAGCTTTTCTGTTCAGAGACTTCTTTTTGGGGGGCATCAAAGGGTGCTGGGATTGGACTTGTTGCTTTCCACAAGTGAGGTAAGCACTCTGAGAAGGCTGCATCTCCACCTCTGATGGAAGTATTTTTGAAAATGCAAAGCTATTTTGTAGATGTTATTTGCGATGAGTACTTGGTAAGTTTTATTGTGTTAAACCAAAAATTGTCAGAATTATGCATTTTGGGAGACAGCAGGGATAGAAGCTTTAGTTTAAGCCTTAGAACCTGTCTCTGATTCTGAGCTCCTTCAGCTGGTTTACCTGCAGAGAGTTAACAAAGGCAGTGCCCATGAAATCTTCAGAGAGTTTTCACTTTATGAAGTTATGTAGTTTATCTCTCCACTCTCAGCTATAAAATATGGACTGTTGGTATTCAACACAAGAATTCCTATGCATTTTAAAATTAAAAATGAATTTGATCTTAACTGTACTTTTTACTATTTAAGTCTTTGGATTTTAGAAGACCCCTACTTGTCTCTATAGGCTTCAGTTGTCTTTGCTACACACTGTACTTTTGTTGTTTTGTGCGTGACTTTCATTAGTACATGTTTTCAGTTATGCATTTATATTGCTTGTGTGGAGGCCCATGTACATATCACACCTTAATTCCTTTTAGAAATAATATATTAGGTCTTACATTATTCTATTTTTTCTTTTGATATTGGGCACTGAATATACAGCTTTCACACTGAGCTACACACCCAGCCCTTTTTATATTTTGCACTAGGCATCTCACTGAATCACCTCCTCACCAGGCACTGTTTGAACTTGCAAGGCACTCACCTTCCTAGAACACTGGAATTCCAGCCACTGGCCACCATACCTGGGTTATCTTTTTTCTTTTTAAAGATGTCCTTGTGTTTGCTATTTTCACTTCTAGTTCACGGTATCTAAGGCTTATTTCATAAAATGTTTTCATTTTATGTGTATCTCCTTAAGCAATTGAAGAAGAATTCCGGGGAGGGCCAGAGAGATAGCTCAGCAGTCTAAAGCACTTGCTTAGGCAAGCTTAGGCAACACAGGGACCATGGTTCAATCCCCAGCACCACATGCTATGCCAGTCCCACACCCAGGGCAGGCTGAACTGGTTCCCCCCCACCCCAGAAAAAAAGAAAAGAAAGAAATTCTCTGGGAACGTGTACTGTGAACAAAGTGCTTGGTCAGTCAGATTTTCATGACATACTTCCAAAGTTTCTCCTGAAAGATTATTGTCGTTTTATTTTCCAATTTTCAGACTTCCCAGCACTGAATTACAGACATGCAGCACTATGCCTGGTCTTCGGGGCCAGCTCAGTGCACCTGGGGGAAGGCCAATGCAACATGTTGTACTAGGTAATAATTACAACTCTGGCATGTGTGAAGTGCTATTTTAATTGGTATTTTTCCAGCAGTTCGATAGACTATATCTTCAAATATTGTTAGCTATGTATATTGCTTCATCGTGTCTTTTGGTTCCCTTGTTTTTCAATTTTTTTTTCTTTTTCAGTGTGCGATGATAACCCCTAATTATTTATTGTTTTTGAGAAGCCTTTAAAATTCCTGGCCCTTGTCCATCTCAGTGGCTCAGCTGACTGCACTTAGAGACTTCTGGATAATGGCTGGACTGTGGGCCCCAGCTCTCTGTGGGTTATTTCACTGGAGTTCACTGCTTTTGGTAAGTGTTAGGAGATGGGACCTACTTAGAGGAAATGGGTCATGGGGGTGCGAGTTAGGGGACTTTGTGCCTTTTCTCCTTTGCTCTCTCCCCTGGCCTCAAGGAAGTGTGCAATTTCACTCCACCATGCCCTCCCACTGTGACACTTAGCCAGTCAAATCTGGGCTGAAACCTCAAAGGCTATTTTGACTGATGTACATTTTGTTCCAACAACAAGAATGTGGACCGTTATCACATTCTTTAGTTTATTTATTTATTTTCTTTAATACATTGCAAACTGTTTTCATAATGTTTTGGTATCATACAAGGTGCATACATGACATTATACTTACAGACATTATTATAGCAGATGTCTCCAATCAGCAAATTAAGAGAATGTAGCTGTTTATTTCTCTTGTTTTTTATACCTGAATTATATCACAGATTCAATAATTAATACTTTCAACCTTGTTATTTTCCCAGTGGTTGTCCATAGTACTAGAAGCCAACATAATATCTTGTCCAACCACTATTAGTGAAAATCTTGCTTCTCATAGAATTATGCAGAAGCACGGCATATTTAACCTAATGTACGGTTTATACACACACATCAGGATTCTTCCTTGGTATACCCCTTTTTTTGTCTATGTCTGTCAAAGGTGGGCACTCCATTGTCATTAAACCAATTTAGGTGCCTGAACTTGGTGACACAATCCAACACAGTCCAGCATTCCACAATAATAGTGAGTTATCTCAAGAATAGTTGACTATAGCCATTTACAGCTCAACTTATTATTTTGGTCCCATGAATTTTTATACATTTCTGCTGGATGGTTAAGACAGAGATAGAGCAAGACATATATATCAAAAGATGTAGCTTTTGTTTCTGCTAAAGTCAGTGAAGTCCCTTCAGGGTTTATCTTGTAATCCGGTACCTTATTCTGTAGATCCTTTGTGTCATCCATGTGGATGAGTCATGGCCAGTGCTTGACCAGTTTGCTCTCTGTGAGAGCCTGAGAGAAAATTTCTCCCCATGTGACTCTCTGCAGGCACACGATAGATCATCAATCTCCTTCCTCTGTGTCTCCATAATCTTCTTGATCAGAAAATTTGAGGCACAACTGAGTTTCATGATGTTACAGCACAGGTTCACCTGTGTCCTGAGTATTTGCTGACCTTGAAAGGTGAGGGCCAAAATGTTGGCTGGTCTTGTGGCTATTCTATTTCTCCAATTTTGATCTGTGAACTTAGGTTGTTAACCATCCAGAAGAAAAGCTGATTAGTACCCTGCAGCATATGCCATTAAGTTTACCCCAACTATCTAACTCAATTCTTTTTAGTTGTTGTTGTACATTTCTATTTGTATTTATTATTTCGACTTCTTATACTAAGGAGACTATACAATATTTGCACATGTGTGTCTGGTTTATTTCACTTGCTAGTATATGTTCAAGTGACATTATCATCAATATAAATGACTCAAGTTTATCATTCTTTATAACTGAGTAATACTCCATTATATAGAAATAACACATCCTTTTCAACTATTCCTCATGTGACAGACATCTTGGTTTTTTCCAAGATTGGGCTATCACAAATTGTGTTGCTATAAACATAGGTACACAAATATGACTGTGATATAATGTTTTCAGCTCCTCTGGGAAAATTTCCAACAGGGAGATAGCTGGCTTGAATAGGATTTCCAGTCCTACTCTTCTGAGGAGTCTCCACAATGATCTCCACAGTGGTTGTAACAGTCTACATTCCCACCAGCAGTGGAGAAATGTTTGCTTTTCCCCAACAATTGTTGCTGGTTGATTTCCTTATGTTAGCCATTCTTTCTGGAGTGAGATGGTATCTCAGTGTTGTTTTTATTTTCATTTCATGGATGGCTATCGCTGTGGAGCATTTTTTCATATATTTATTCGCTTCTTTAATTTCATCCTCTGAGAAGTGTGCATTCATCTCAGTTGCCCATTTCTGAACTGGGTATTTAAATTTGAGGGCCCTGTTACATCTTAGTTCTTTATATATTCTAGAGAGCAGACGTTTGTCTGAGTGCTTATTAGTTAGGATATTTTCAAAATTGTTGGTTGTCTTTTCACTTTGTTGACAATTTCTTTTGAAGTGCAGAAAATCCTAAAGAAGAGTTGATGCCAGTTGTTGATTCTTTCAATTGTTTCCCATGTGAATATAAGTTTGTTCATGAACTCTTTACCTACCCCTATGTTTTCAAGAGTTCCTCCTAATTTCTCTTCCAGGATATTGAGTGTTTCTGTGTTAGTGAATAGATCTTTAATCCATTTTGACTTTAGCTTATTGCATGGTGATAGAGCTGGGTCAAGTTTTAGTTTTTGGCATGTAGAAAGCCAGGTTTTCCAGCACCATTTGTTAAACAGGCTATCTTTCTTCCAGTAAGCATGAGTGGGCACTTTGTTGAAGGTCAATTGGCTGCTTGTGTTCATAGATGCCTCTGCATCTTCTAATCTATTCCACTGATCCTCAGATCTATTTTGTTGCCAATATCATGTTGATTTTATCACAGTGACTTTGTAGTATAATTTCAAGTCAGGAATTTTCCTGCCTTGTCTTTATTGGCCAAGACTGCCTTTGCTATTCTAGGTCATTTGTGGTTCCAAATAAATTTTAGGAATGATTTCTCTATGTCTGGGAGGTATGTTGGTGGCAGTTTGATAGTGCTTGCATTAAATCTGTATAACAATTTTGGGAGTATGGCCATCTTCACCATGTTGGTTCTTCCTATCCAGGAGCATGGAATAGCTTTTCATTTTCTAAAATCCTCTATAATCTCTTTTCTTAGGGTGTTATAATTTTCTGTGAAAAGATCTTTGACTTCCTTGATTAAGTGAATTCCAAGGTATTTTATTTTCCGTGGTGCTATTGTAAAAGGTATTGTTTCTATTGTTTCCCTGTCAGTGTGCTTGTTATCTGTGTAGAGGAATGTTATTGACTTTTGAGTACTGACTTTGTATCTTGCTATGCTACTGAATTTCTGTATCAGTTCTAGGAGTTTCTTGGTGGAATTTTTGGGGTCTTCCAAGTAAAGTATCATGTCATCTGCAAATAATGGCAATTTAACTTCTTCCTTACCTATTCTTATTCCTTTATTTCTCCCTCTTTTCTAATGGCTGCTGGTAGTGATTCCAAAACTGTATTAATAGTAGGGGTGATAGAGGATATCCTTGTCTTGTACCTGATTTAAGAGTAAAAGATTTCAGGTTCTCCTCATTTAGGATTTAATTCACATTTGGGTTGTCATAGATGGCTTTTATCAAGTTAGGTAGAGTCCATCTATTCCAATTTTCTGTAGGACCTTGAACATGAATGAGTGTTGGACTTCGTCAACAGCTTTTTCTGCACCAATTGAGATGATCATGTGGTTTTTAGATTTCAGTATATTTATATAGTGTATTACATATATAGATTTTTGAATATTGAACCATCCTTGGATCCCTGGGATGAATACTACCTGGTCATGGTGTATGATCTTCTTGATGTTTTCTGTATTCTATTTGCTAGAATTTTGTTCAATATTTTTGCTTCTATGTTCATGAGGGAGATTGGCCTGTAGTTCTTTTTAGTTGTGTCTTTTCCTGGTTTTGAAATCAGTGTAATACTTGCCTCCAGAAACGACTTTGGGAGGATTGCTTCCTTTTCAATTTCATTGAAGAGTTTGAAGAGTGTAGGCATTATATCTCCTATAAATTTCTTATAGAACTCATCTGTGATTCCATTAGAACCTGGAATTTTCTTAGTCGGTAGGCTTTTTATTACATTTCATATTTCATAGGCTGTTATTGGCTTTTTTGAGAGTTGCTGTATCTTCTTAGTTCAGTTTTGGTAATTTGTACCTTTTTAGGAATCTGTCCATTTCATCTGTGTCTTCTACTCTGTGAGCAGAAAGATTCTCAAAGTAGCTATTGACAATCATCTGAATTTCCACTGGGTCTGTGGTGATTTCACCCTTTTCATTTCTTATTGTTTGTATTTGAATTTTTGCTTTCCTTTTTTTTTGACGTGTTTGGCTAGAGGCTTACCAACTTTATTTAGCCTTTCAAAGAACCATCTTTTTGATTTGTGGATTCTTTGAACTGTTTTCTTCATCTCAATTGAATTAATTTCTGCTCTAATCTTTTTGATTTCTTCATGTTTTTGTGCTCTGGGTTTCGTTTGCTCCTCTTTTTCTACATGTTGGAGGTGCAACATTAGGGTGTTTATTTGTGCCCATTCTGTTTTCCTAATGTGTGAGTTTATAGCTATGATTTTCCCTCTAAGAACTGCTTTCATGGCATCCCATAGATTCTGGTAAACTGTGTTTGAATTTTCATTGAATTGTAGATATTGTTGAATTTCTTCTGTGACCCATTGTTTGCTGAGTATGGTGTTGTTTAATTTCCAAGAATTTAGTTGGTTATTTTGGTTTCCTTTGTCGTTTAGTAGTTCTAGTTTCACTGCACTGTGGTCAGATAACATGCATGGGATAATTTCTGTTTTCTTGCATCTACTTAAGCATGACTTCTGGATTAGTATGTGATCTACTTTGGAAAATGAGCCATTTACGGCTGAAAAAAAAATGTGTATTTGGCTGTGGTTGGGTGGAACACTCTGTATATGTCCACCACATCCATTTGTTCAAGCTCTGATTCAATTCTGCTACTTCTTTGCTAAATTTTTGTTTGGTTGACCTATCTTTTTAAGATAAGGGGGTGTCAAGGTCTCATGTTAAGACTGTGGTCTTAGATATTAGGTTTTTCATGTCCAGTAAGATTTGCCTTACATAGCTGTGTACTCCTGTGTTTGCCTCATAGATTTTTTTTTCCTGTGTTTGCTCTTGAATTTTTTCCCTAATCAATATATAGTGGCCTTCTTTGTGTCGTTTGATCATTCTTGGTTTGAAGTTGAAACTGTCTGAGAACAGAATTGCTACTCTTGCTTTTTTTCTGAGGTGCTGACTTTTGTTTATCATGGTATTTACCTGCTGTTGTTTACCCCTTTGTATCCTGTGTTTAATTGTCTGTCCTGTTTAGTGGGTTCCTTCCATTCTCATTCTCATTCCTGGAGTTCTGGTCATTTTGGTCTCTCTCTAGAACATCTTTCAGCAGCCTGTGTTGGGATGGCTTTGTCATCATGAAATTCTTTAGTTATTCATTGTTGTGAAAGTATATATCATTCTGGGCTGGAATTTGTTTTTGTTCAAGACTTGAAGAACTCTGTTCCATGCTGTCCTTGCCTTCTTGGTTTGTGTAGAGAAGTTGGTTGTAATTCTAATGGGTTTTCCTTTGAATATGATCTGCTTCTTCCTCTAGCAGCTTTCTGTGTATTATTCTTGTGTCAGCTTTCTGGGATCTTGACTATAATATGTCTCGGTATGTTTTTACTTGGGTTGAAGTTATTTGGTGTTCTGTGTGCTTCCGTTACCTGAATGTTGGATTGTTCCCTCATATTTAGGAAGTTTTCTGTGATTACTTCATCTCATATTCATTTTATATCATGTGTATTGACTCCTTCATTCTCATTGATGCCAATTAATCTCACATTGTTCATTTTGGTGTTGTCTTGCATGTGATGGATTATTTTTTCCTGCATTCTCTTTTTTCTTTTTTATGAGATCCTTTCTCACCTTTTCACTAGCTGCACCAACATCTTCAAGTTCTGAAACTCTGTCTTTGCTTTCACTCAAATGGTTTTGTAGACTTGTGTTTGATATTTTTAGATCTTCTATATCTCTTTGACTCTGCTTCATGCATTCTATTTGTTTTCTGTATTTCTCATTCCAGGATTCCATCAGATTTCTGATCTCCTCTTTTTTTTTTATCCCTTTATTCTTTCAAGGTATCTATTAATTCTTTTTCTGCAGAGTTTCTTCCAAATTGGCTTTCCTCCGTATGCTTCTGCACTTGTTTCTGTATTTCAGATGGTATGGTTTCTAAGAATTCTTTTTTATTTCAGAAATTATTTCTGCTTTGAGTTCCTCATGACCTTTCTGCTGTTGTTTCTTTGCTTCCAACATTCCTAATTCATACATTTCAACTATAATAGTGCTCTCTGCACTTGTTCTAATTGAGCATTGGGTTTCCCCTAGATGTTTCTTAATCTTGATTCTTTATTTCAGAAGCTATGTATTCAGATATTTCTTTTTTTATTCCAGGAATTAATTCTTGTTTGAGTTCTTCTACATCTTTCTGCTGTCGTTCCTTTTTTTCCATCTCTGTTAATTCATTCATTTTAGCTGAGCTAGTGTCCTCTTCACTTATTGGTGGACTCAAGACCTGAGATTGCATTTTTCTCCATGTCTTTGTCATTTTGTATAGTAGTGACCTCTGATCTTTGGTGTAGCGCTTTGGTGCAGCTATAGCTTCATCATGTAGTGAGATTCCGGTGCCAGTCAATTAAGTCTGAGATTATCCAGTTATGCCTGGCCTGGATCTAGCTGTTGTGTTCAGTTCATTTTTGCTGCAGTTCCTGTAACTCCACTCTGTCGGGTCCCTGATTAGGGGAGTACTAAGGGGTGTAGAAGCTCTGCCTCACACTCCCCAGGCTGGGTGGGGGTGGATCGAGTGCCAGGAAAGTTATCCAAATTTCTTGCTCCCGTGGTGGGCTTGGAGGTAGTGACTGTGGGGAGTCGCCAGGTAGGTCTGTCTGGGGTGTCTCGGGCAGGTCTCTGGCTAGGATGTCTTGGGGATTTGTGGCTCTGGATGGTATAGAGCACACAGGGAGAAGCCAAAGGCTCTCCCTCAGACTCACCACACACTCACTGAACTTTGATGTGCAGGGAGTCGGGGAAATACCCACTGCCTCTGCAGGCTTTAGCTCAGGGGATCTGGGGAGTTGCTGCTGAGTGGGCCCTGAGGTTTCAGGCCGTTCACTCGCTTGGAGGGCTTGGGGGCGGGGATCCGGGTAGCTAGCATGGAAAGAAGCCAAAGGCTCTCCCTCAGACTCACCACACACTCACTGATCTGGGAAGCCTGGAGAGTCCTGAAAATTCCCACTCACTTGGAGGGCTTGAGGGAAGGATTCAGGAGACTGCCGAAATGGACTCTGCTGTCTCAGACCAGTGGCTTTTACTGGACCCGCATGGGTAGGAACTAGGAGGCTGCTAGAGTCAGCCCTGCTGTCTCAGGCTGGTTGCTCTGGCTGGGCGGGTGTAGGCGGGATCGAGGGACTACTATAACTTTAATGAACAGATATCCTAAATTTGGTTTAGTCTTTACCTTAGTAATGTTTTGGGATCTTGATTCAAGATTCTTGTGCTTGCCAGGCAAGTGCTTATTCTAATATGCCATCTCCCTTGCCCCTTGATTTAAGATTCTTCCATGTTCTAGAATGACAGAGACTGTCACCTACATTAATTTTATTAGATTTAAATTTCCTCTATTGATTTTTTTCACGTAGAAATTTCATTTTACTGGAATCCAGAAACTAGTACCTTCCTTCTTCAGAGTAGGTGGTTCCAATGTCCCCAGTATGTGGTAAACCAAGTTCAGCACTAGGTGGAAAAATATATCCAGATAGCTAATTAGTTTTTCACAGCTAACCCACATTTGGTTTTTTAAAATCCTCAAATGTGGGGGGGTATTCTAAAATGCCTTTACTTTCTGTAACTAAGAAGTAAAAAATTAATAATGTTCATATATCCCTTAATCTAATGCCATACAAAGAGGTAACAGATGGTACATAGTACATTCAAACAAGTAGTCTGAGGACACAGAGGTAAGTGCTTATATTTACTTAGATAATACAAATCTCATTATTGAGTGAAGTTTAAGTGGATTTTCTACTGTGTGAACCATATCATTGCTTTCAAACATTATCAATTCTTCTCTAGCCCCATCTTCTTTTGTAACTTTTGAAGAAAAAATGTCACTTTGTGAAAACCTCAAGCATATTTTTTTCTGTAAATCTTGATATTTTGTGCATTTATTGTCTCTTTAAATTCTTAAATTAACCTAATTTACAAGTTGAGCTCCACTACTTTTCATTTATTTTCTGTTGCCTGAAATTTGTGTCAAAGAACTCAGAGGATAAGGCCCCAGAGGAAACAACCTATTTCCCAATTTTAGATGCGAACTCACTACTCAATTTCTTGGATTTGGGTTTGGTATCTTATTTGTTTTTTGATCCTACCCCTCACTTGCAAATGAGGTTGGAAGTAGTACTAGTCTATACTCCAGCAACAGCATCAGGGGAGAATGCTTGTGGGTGGTTTGGCCATTGTCCTCTGGGGTGGTCAGTTCACTCATGCTCCTGTCATTACTGCTATACCCAGAACAAAATGATCAGATCCAGGGAGACAAACAGGGTACTGAGGGGTAAGCTAACCTTCAGAGCAAGCTGTGTGGTCACCTCCTGAATCATGATCATTTTCCAGCTGTGAAAATGGCGCTCCGCTGCAGCCTTGCTGTACAGAGTGGCATGTGTTCAGACTGGCTTTGGCAGGTGGCCTCTTTCCTTATCTTCTCTTTTATTTGTCCCTTTCGTAAGCACAGATGTGAGCTGAGTTGTGAGGCAGCTGCTCAAAAGGCATCCCAGGATGCAAAGCAACTTTCATGTAGTTATTAGGATTGATTCTTCAGATTTCATTAACTTAGTAAATATTAATGGAATATCTCAAAAACAAACCCTTTGGTGCTCAGACAGGTTTGCAGTAATCTTACTGTTTGCAAGACTCTTTTAAAACTCGATTTTCGGTATATCCTATAAGTCCTCTTATGTTTAACTGTACATTTGTAAATAATGTTCTTTTTACTAGGGCTGATCCTAAAATTGACTTGTGTAATTGAAGAAGTATAAACAGTCCATTTTGTTCAGCAATATTTCATCAGCTTGCTATGAAACCTTACACTTCTCCAGAGGAGCCGCTCCCTTGCAGAGGTGGTCTTTCTAATCCAGTTCCCAGGTACAGGAAGTCTTGCACGACAATCACTGTAGCCCTTCAGGGGAAGAGGACCACAGTGAGAGCTTAGAATGCCAATGGCATAGGGTGAGGATCCTGTCCTTGAAGATGTTATAGTCTGCTTGGAGAGGCACAGCACATACATTGAAGGTACAATAATAAGACAAGGTTGCATACGTGTGGGTCAGTGCATTTATCTCTATAATTCATTACATCTGTGTGAGTAGTTTTGGGTTTGAAGGCTTTAACAAGTGTCCTCAGGGAAGGGCTTGTGAATGACTGAACATTAACTAGAACTGGATCCTAAAGGAGGGGAAGTTGTGGGAAAAACAGTGACCCAGGCAATGAGAACAATGTGCTTTGGACAGGAGGGACAGGGCACAGTGACAGCAGTGGGAGGACTTGCAGGAGAAGTTGCTACCAGAGAAGGCACTGGGCAAGGCCAAATGCTGGCCCAGGGAGGGGAGCTTTCTTGTCATTTCTTTTCAGATCTAATGTAAGAAAGCTCTGATTTTTAACATTACACATAAGTCAATTAAAATTATCCTGTTCATTATCTAAGCTTTGAAAATAATGAACAAAAGCTATGTGTAGGTGATGACCCGAAGTCTTTGGAACAGAGCCATGAAGCCATAAAATCTGTTTATGATTCCCTGCTTCTTTTTTCTAAGAGCCCAGTGTGTTCATCTGAGGCCACATTTTCCATTGTCTTTCTATGAGGAATGCTTTGAGTGACCTTCCCGTGAGCACACTGTCTGCCTGTCCATGAGGGTCACCAGGAATTTTAGGGAAACAGATGAGCTCTCCCCTCTGCACCCCTTTGTGCCCCTGAGCATGCTAACCTGGAATGCAGCCCATGGTTCCTTTGGTAGTGTCCTGAGCCTTCACTCACTGTCTCCTGTCCCTACTGCCCTCACTCTTGAGCATTCCTGGGCCATTTGTGTCCTACGACTCTCACATTCTCAAATCCTTTCTAATGTTTCCTTTCTTGCCTGATCCCTTAGGCCCATCAGTCCCTATGCTAGTTTTCAAGGATGTTCTTGAATGAGATTATATTTTCTCTATGAGCCCAAATGTCTTCAGATCAGAAAATTGTCCTTACCAGTCTACTTTCTAGATCCTTTTTTTTTTTGAGCAATTAAAGCTGTTAGTCCTTTACAGTTAGTTTTTGCTTTTTCCAGGTTATTGACTGCCATTCAGGTGTTTAGATCTGATTTACCATTTTCCCTTCCAATACAACTCTTGCCAACATCAAAAATGACTTGTTTTTCACCTTGCTATTTCAATATCACTTTTGCTCAAATTTCTCCTTAGTCTTTCTCCTTGTGACCTTTAACCCCCATTTATTTCACGTACCTGATAACCATACTTAGAACAATGGAATCATCTGTAAGGATCTCTTCTCTGAAATACTACAGCATTCTCTTCGGTGATTTCAACCTTCTAAGCCTTTAGCAACTTTCTAACACTCTTATTGACCCTTGTCTTGTTAGGTATGGCCTGGTTTTCTACTTCCTTGCTTCTCAGTCCTGTTTCAGCCTACATCTCCTCTCCTTCCTTGCCTACTTGACATCACAGTTCACTGATGTACCTGCACTAGATCTAGCTCTAGCCTCAGAACTCTTAAGCTCTATTTTATTTAGTTTCTTGGTTTTTTTTTGTTTGTTTTGTTTTTTATCTCAAGCACCAGGCAACCTTCTCATTCTGTATCAATGTATTCTCTTTGTAACAACACAGAGCAGAAACACATTCAAATGTACATACGAAAGCATGAACAATTACCACCAAAAGTTTGCGGTTTTTGACTTCAGTTGTTTAACAACATCATCTGTTTTCTATGTCCCCATTTAGTTCCTTCAGTGCTTCTTTAGATTTTTTCTGGACTTCTCGCAGCAACTATTGCAGATCTATTAATTAGCCTCTAGCTTTAATCTTCATTAAAATCCTTACTTCATATTTTCATTTTTATCGATGATTTTCCCTTAATCTGATAAAAATGAACAAGTAAAAAAGTAGAGACTCTTCTTCTACTTCTTTCTTATCAATACACTTACATGAATAGTGATCAGTTTCTTTACTTTCTATATTATTAGAAATGCCACTATTCTGCTTCAGAATTTCCTGCATCTTGTTCTTCTCCACAGGGCTGCCTTTCAGACTACCGTCTTTTATATCTCTTCTTTGTCCTAATCACGTGTCATCAATCTTTCTGCTTGTGAATGTCTCCCTTGGTGGCACGCCGCTCTCCAACCAGGCCTTGAGGGCTGTCTCACCTCCCTGGAGAAGTCCCTCATGCTGCGTATGCTGCCTGTCCCCGCTTTCCCGTCCACTCCTTTGCTCCCCACACTCTTTGGGTCTCTTCTCTATTTATAGAGACCTGGTGAATCCAAAGGGCACTTCTCAGATCTCCCTTTCTTGTCCTCTGGGCCTTTCCTATCTTTCCTGAACACCACAGATCCACTGCCGAATGTGGGAATCCTTCAGCTGGCCAGCCCCACACACCACACTGGATAATTCTTTCTTCCTTCCCTCCTCGTTTCTCTGAAGCCAATCTTGCCAGCTTCTTACATGAATCAATTGAACTGGAAACACTCCTTCCTTTGCACCCCTACACACCTCAATGTGGCCCCTCACTGGCTCCACCCCTTCCCATCTCCAGGCTCCTCATTTGCACCTTAACTACTCTGGACCAGACCATCCTTATACAGTTTGTGCTACTTTTCTAACAGCTTCCACCCTGTCCAACCAATTCCTTGCTAAGCCAATGAATGCTAGCTTTGAAGGATAATTCCACAGACCTTGGCAAGTAACCTGGTTTAGGGAGATAACTTCTGGAAGCTTCCACAGCTGCCGCTTGGACCTTCACCTTGTGTCCCCTGGACTATGTTCACTTTCGAGCTGCACTGCCACAAGGATGATCTTTCTTAAATAAAAACATTGCACCACCATGCAATCTTAGTGGAGAAATTTCCTCATGGGCTTTCCATTGCTTTTATCAGGAACAAAAAACACCTAGCTGTAAGTCCTCTCTGAGCTAACCATTGCTTTTCTCTCTGGCATCACTTCTGTTCACATATGACACATGTTTTTCTGTCTTTTTCATCTTCATCTACAGTGACATCAGCAGGGCAGGTTCTACTGTATTTTTTTTTGTTAATTTTATTGAGAAATAAATAGCAATGAGACAGCTTCAAAATTGGTTAGTAAGACAGTTACAATAATTAATGCATTGCATATTGTTGTCTTCCTAGTGGTTATCCATAGTACAAAATGCAGA
The DNA here is from genome assembly GCA_004027165.1 of Ctenomys sociabilis. Lineage (NCBI taxonomy): Eukaryota > Metazoa > Chordata > Mammalia > Rodentia > Ctenomyidae > Ctenomys > Ctenomys sociabilis. Next base: position 32,581 of record PVKA01002932.1, on the reverse strand, counting down.
CATGATATCCTGTCCAAACACTATTAGTACAAATCCTTCTTCTCATTGAATTAAGAGAAAGTAGCTGTATATCTATCCTATTTTGTATATACAGATACAAAATGGTCCTTCATTTGTATCCTCCTTTTTCTTCTTAGTTTTGTCAGACATGGGTATTGCATTGCCATTTAAATATAGTAGGTGTGTGAATTCAGAAAAATAATCCAATATGGTCTAGTAGTTCATAATAGTAGTGGGTTATCCATAGGACTGGCAATGTCAGAAGTTGTTGACTTGAGCTCAGTATACTAATATGGCTTTACTTTTCCTACTTCATTTTTATACTTTTCTGCTGGATGGTGGGAAACTTTTAAGTGTCGCGCGCAACCTCACCAGCAAGGAAGACACAACCACCAGCTCTTCTCCAAGCAGTTTATTCAGCCTTTGACAATCTTCTTCTTCCTCGAGGGGAAGCCCGCTCTTAGCTAAATACCTTCTGGGCGTCCAATCCCGGAAGGCCACGTGGGCATCACCAATAGGTCCAGGTACGCGGAAGCAAGCCATAGCTCTAGCCTTAGCCATATATGGAGTTGTTTATCATGGAGAGCACTCACCCAGCGGGGGGTGGAAGGCGGAAGCCAGCGCCATCTTTCAGGCGCGGCTATTCGCAGCTCTCTACAGTTCCCCCTTTTTGTTTATAGCAACAGGTGAGAACAGAGGCCCGATCCCTGTTGTGCAAGGACAGAGGTCGACTCTTGCCCAGGTGCATTGCACCCAGGGAGTGTCAGTGCTGTCCGACGCCCTTTTTCACAGGGGTGGGGTGGAAGGCATCGAACCCACATGCAGTCGGGTAAGCTCTCCTTAGATTCCAGTTTGGCCGCTCTGGTCTCTAAGTGCAGTGCTTTGCCTCGCACCCTGTGCCATTAAACTATTTGTGTAAGGTGGCCAGCCAAACACCAGGGGACTGTCCAGTCTCAATGGCTGCAAAGGCTTGAACTATCATGGCTGTATCATGATGCTGAAGGAACCTAACACGGCAAATGCACCACAGGCATACCAAGGATATCAGCACCATCAGGTCAGCTAGAGCTCCCAGACCCGCCCACTCTTTTAGGTGATTCATGGCGGTGGACATCCAGGAAGCCAATCCTTCTGCTAATCCGACGCCCACCCTGGTCGAGTTCACAGCCACAATGACTACTCTTAGCTGGTACATAAGGCTGTCAAATTCTCCGGTCCAATTACCTAAAAGATAGCTGGACAATTGCTTAGACAAATTTGCTGCATGAGTGAAGTTTTGGTATTGTATGCTGGTTACACATAGCCCTGGGAATTTCCATTCACAACCAAGCTGGGCAAGCTGCCATTATTTTTATGCTTCCTGTATAATCGGGGTCAATTACCCCGGGGTGGATACGTAAGCCTCTCAAGGTTATAGAAGATCTCCCTATCAGCAGACCTACAGTGCCAGGGTCAAGGGGTCCTTTGAAATCTGTCTCTATCAGTTAGACCCCCATCTGGGGAGTTGGTATGAGGCTGGAGGTGGCATGGAGGTCCAATCCTGCCGAGCCTGCAGTGGCTCTCCGTGGCTCATGGGAGGCCAGAGAGACGGCCATTGTTCCAGGTGTTGCCCCCCTTTTTTATTTTGAGTTAGTTGTACTATTGCAGCCGCCAGAACAGCATTAGTCAGCGGCCCTCTTAACTCTCTACAACTTTTATCCAAGCCTCTAATCCTTTATTTTTATAGGGACCAATGGCTGCACGGCATTCCTTTGTGCATTGTTCATAGACAAGCTGTTTCACCAGGGGCATTGCAGCATCTGCATCCCCGAAAATCTTTCCTGCTGCCTCTACCAGTCTAGCAACAAAATCAGAGAATGGCTCTGTAGGTCCCTGAATAATTTTGGTGAGGTTACCCGTCACTTCCCCACTATTGGGGAGAGACTTCCAGGCTCTAAAGCCAATCTTGTTAATCTGTTCGTAAACCTCGGCTGGATACCCAGCCTGTTGATTAGCAAACTGGCCCCCACCCAGCAGCATATCTATGGTCCAGTGCTGTCTGGGGCCCCCAGCATTGAGATTGGCTGCCGCTTGCTGAGCGGCGTACTCAAAAACATACGATCTCCAGTCTAGGTATTGGCCCGGGCTCAGACACGCCTTGGCCAGGCCAGACCATTCCTGTGGGGTGAGACAATGCCTGTTGAGGGCCTCCACCTGAGCCACCGTAAAGGCGGCAGTGGTCCCATACAATTTTACTGACTCAGCCAATGACTTAATCACTTTAAAATCTAGAGGTTGTTCATATCAGTTCCCCTGAGGGTCTTGAAAGACTGGAAGTGCCATGGGGAACTCCGCAGCTAAGGTGTACCAGAGTTCCGGATTCCGTATACTTCTGGGAGGCCTCCCCTCCTCGTGATCCCCATAGGGGGGTGGGGCAGTAGGTCCCGCCCTACATTCGCTCATCACCTTAAGCGGCCTCCCCCTCCCCTTGTTCCCCTTTCTGGTTGAGTTTCCGATATCCACTCGCTCCAGGGCCTCTTCTAAGTTTCGGATAGCCTCCACCAGCTCCATCTCCTCCTTGTCCGACTCAGAAGCCTCCGAGGAATCTAGGGGGGCTGGCTCTAGAGGAACAGGGCCAAGACTTCCCCTCTTTTCAGGAAGGTCAGGGTACAAGCCCTTTCCTCTTCTCGACCCCTTTTCACTCTCGGCTTTCTCTGACCTTTCCTCATGTAATTGTTCCAGGACTGTCTGCCCATTCTCTATCGCTTCAGTGCATCACCGACCCTCCAGGCAGCCCCGAATCAACTTCCAGAGAGGTCTAACCCCAGGTTGCAGTGTCCCTTGCTCATGAGTGAAATCCAGGTCTCTCCCTAACTTGTCCCAAGAGGGGAGCGTAAGACTCCCTGAGACAGCAAACCAGGGGGCCACTGCGTCACACTCCTCTAGGAAATGTTCCAAGGTCCCCTTGCTCAATTCTAATCTTTTAACTCTTAGCAGCTCTCAAAGAGCCTGAAAATTGGGCTTGACGCAGATGCACCCATTCTTAAACTTATTTTCACTTTTGTCCTCGCTCGTCACCGAGCCCTCGCTCCATCTTTATCCACAGAGGGAGCAAGTAACCCCCGCTCACGGCGGGTTTCCCTACTTACCGAGGGACTTACCAGTGCACTGCCACACTGCCTGACTGCAGGGAGTTCTGAGCCGCCAGTAACCGCACCGCAGGTCCCAAAGTTCCCTGTACGGGCCACCACTTGTCACGTGCAACCTCGCCAGCAAGGAAGACGCAACCACCAGCTCTTCTCCAAGCAGTTTATTCAGCCTTTGACAATCTTCTTCTTCCTTGAGGGGAAGCCTGCTCTTAGCTAAATACCTTCTGGGTGTTCAATCCCGGAAGGCCACTTGGGCATCACCAATAGGTCCAGGTACGCGGAAGCAAGCCATAGCTCTAGCCTTAGCCATATATGGAGTTGTTTATCATGGAGAGCACTCACCCAGTGGGGGATGGAAGGCGGAAGCCAGTGCCATCTTTCAGGCGTGGCTATTCGCAGCTCTCTACATTTAAGAATACATTAGATTTCCAAAATTGTATTTTGACCTTCTCCTCTAGGAGTCTACTAATAGTTCTATATAAGCAAGGTACTTATTCTGGCAGCATTTAAAGGAACTAAAATTTCAAATTAAGTTCCTGTATATCTGATGATAGCACTCACTATGGTGCATCTTTCAAGTATAGCTGCTTTCCTGTGATTTGTACAAAAAGTCATCCAAATCACATGTGAAAATGCATAGCATGAAATCATGCTCTTTGGGCTGGGGCATAGCTCATCAGTCTAAGCGCTTGCTTGGCAAGCACAAGGACCCAGGTTCAATCCCAGTACAAATGCCATGGACCAGGCATGGTGATACACACCTGTAATCTCAGCACTGGAGAAGATGAGACTGGAGGATCACTACCAATGTGAGTTGTGTAGCGAGACCATTTACCAAATAAATAAATTAAATAAACAAACAAACAAATAAATGATTTGGTCCAGGCTTCTTGCTCACTTCCACAGAAAGCACTGGGACTACTAAGAAATACAATAAGAGACAGAACAAGTCCCTAATAAATAAATAAACTGATAGTTCTGCTCTACTGCTCTGGGATGCTTTTGAGACGAATTTAATGACAAGATCATTGAAGAAATCATTGTCCTCCAAATGTAAATTCACCTCAGATGCTGAGAAAGAGGAAAATGTGTTTTCCAGACCACCTCCCCTGCTGTTTTGTGTTCTCGCTGGTAGACATTTGTGGGGTTTTTTTTGTTTGTTTGTTTGTTTTTACCATCTTAGCATCTACTCACACTTCTTGAGAGTATTCCAGTGTTCTTCGTGGGTAGCATATCTTTCACTCACTAGAATGGACTCCTTGGAAGCCAAATGCATTCCTTGTTTGGCTCACTCTGAGAACCAGAGTAGAGACGTTGACATGAGCTTGACTAACCTGATGCTTTATACCCTGCAGCAACTGATGCGAAGGAGCAATGGGAGGCTAGACACAAAGTCTACTGCTTTTAAAGATGTGAAAGCGCAAGGACCCAGATTTAATCCGCAGTACCACATGCCATATTTCAAAACTGGTGAGTAAGACAGGGTGAATAAAATAAACGCTTTCAAGCTTGTGAATTGAGTGATTTATGTGACTGAAACTTACGCCTCACTCTTGTGATTCTTTCTAAAATTAATTTTTTATTATACATAACGTGCATTCTCTGCACACCAAGTAGTCATTATGGACTATGCTGGAAACAGACATCCTTGCAAATCGTTTCTGAGTTACCTATTAGCCAATAATGTTTCCACAATTTGACTTTGGGGTAGGCACAATTATTTCTTCAATGTGTAAAAAAATGTATCCTCTAATTACTTCATCTTAGTTACGTCAGTAGTCAAATTGTTCCCATCAATCCCTTGCAGACTGTCATATCTTAGGACATGCATTCTCCAAAGGTGTGCATTGTACGGGAGGTGCTTCTAGTAAGGACTTCTACTTCCGTGTGAGGTCACATTAATTCCTAAAGTGTACTGTACCCTACAAGTTGACTACACACTAAATAGGCTTCTTTCTGTTGTCCCTAACCTGTCACTTCTCAGATAAGTTCCTTTAAAAGCACCTACTTCAGTACTTAAAAAGTTTCCTATCTTTGTTTCAATGGAGTTGAGTTTGTTCACCCTACTACTTTGTCATAATATTAAATAAAGCATTTGCCTTTTTTTTTTCTTTTTTGTGCAGGCTCTCACTATGAAGCTCAAACTTAAAGTGATCCTTCTGTTTTCAGTCTCCCCAGCACTGGGATTATAGGCACATGCCACCATGCTTGGACTCAGTGGCCAGCTCAGCATGCCTTGCGGAGTGGGGGGGTGGGGGAGACACTGGCATAGCAGGCAGTACCAGGCATTGAACCCCGGCCCCTATGCTTGCCTAAGCAGGTACTTAGTCCGCTGAGCTATGTTGCCGACACTGGCTTTGCCTTTCTAAACAACAATCCCATATATTTTTTTCTTATAATAATATTTATAGAAATACAGAAAATATATCTAATATATATAAATATATTTATATATTAGGCACAAAACAAATACTAAAGTTGTGACTGTTTTCACTTTACTCACCAAACAAAGCATTTATCTTCAGTGTTTTTTTCTTTAAATACAAAAATAAAACCATTCTCTTTCAGTGCCTGCTAATGTGGTTAGCACCTTGTAAACAGATTCTGACAGTGTACCACTTTGGCAAGTGCTCCCCTTTGCCTTCTGCATCCTACAGCTGATTTTCTCGCTAACATCTTCCTTAGTGTGTAAGAGCAGACAGCATTGTTTTCCTTGCAGATGGAGCCTTGAGTTATTTTATGTCTCGCCTTCATTTGTCTCAATAAGAGCAGGAGAATATTGAGAAGGATGAATATAAGTAGAAGCATTCAGCCCATCAAGCTCTTTTCCTTTTAATGCCCCCTAGAGAACATTTAATTGCTTCTTGAATGACCCCCAAGGTCTTCCTAGAATGAGCTTGTTGTCTTCTTTGTGGAGGAGACCATCCCCATTTCATTCGAACTCATTGTGACTTAATTATAGGATGCATATAATAAATTGGAGGCAATCAGTAATCCTTAATCAAACAGGGTAAATTTGTTTCACATGCAAGGCACAACGGACCCTTGTGAAATAGATGGCACACTTTCATTTACTGAATGATACCCAGATTAATTAACTCACCTGATAGCTTTGGTTCCAATTTCCCAACTGCAACTCAAGTCTATCTTATGGCTGCCCTTCTTTCCTTCACATCTTATCATTCCATGAAGCTGATCTTTAACAGACACTCTGATTAAATGATTATAATTTCCCTCTGTATATATTATCTAGTCAGTAGGTCACATACACCATGCACTTGCCCAGGAGCAGCGTATAGCGTACACGTATTGGCCACTTTCATGGCTTGTGTGTACATGCGTGCACACACACACATCTAACGTACGTTTGGTGGAGAAAATGCCACAGCTGTTTCAATGCCACTTCTTTAGTTACGGGTCTACTGCAGACCTGAGTTCGCTGGCCCTATTTCCCAAATGTTATACTTTCCTCAAGCCTGCAGCAGAGCCTGCTCACTTTCCAGAGCAGATATATTCAGCTGTTTTGTTTCTGGGGCTATTCTCCCTGAAAATTACTGTAAGAGATTTAATTGATTTATATTTCATTTATCTTGCAAAAAGTTGAGGCTTTTATTAAGTTTAAGTATCTGTTTAGTGCCTCTTATTGTGTATCCTGATTACTTTTGGTGACTCAGTGTAACATTTAATAACTATTAGTTTTCTTTTGAAGAGTTCTTAACCAGGAAACAAGAGTTCTTACAGCTACATAGATAATTAACTTGAAGCTTGTCTGTCTCCTGAGAGACATCAAATATGCAAATGAGGAACTTAAGCCTTGACAAGACATGGTAAGGAAATCACTAAAAGTTTTATCACATAAAAGCTAAAATCTACAGTTAAAAAACAATATCCATATGCTTTGAAGAACTAATGCATGCTTGTTGTTTATGTTATGTGAACATTATGGGCTTTAAATTCTTTTTCAAAGCTGCTAGACAGATCTGTTAACAAAATCTAAGGTAGTTTTATAAAAAAAAGAAAAAAAGGAAGATGAACAGGCCAGAGACCACATTGAAATGCTCCACATAGCCAACCATATTATTCAAGCTCAACAAATATTTAATCAACTTCTACTAAATTTTTCTTTCCTATTTTATAAATTCCTCATTCATAAAACCTAACAATCTTTCCATCTTTTAATCACATTGCTTTTTTAGAGCTACCAATAATTGAAATTTTTGGTCTGTTTTTATAATTAAAGGCCTAAAGAGGAAAGAGCCATTCATGTTTAATGTTCTAAACTTGATTAACAAAATCTCTTCATTTGTCTGTACATGCTTGTATTAGATAGGATAACTATGAAAATATGATGAAAAAGGATCCTTCACATTTCTGTACTAGCTTTTCAATCTGAAGAAAAAATGTTATTGTGACTAAAACTGCTGCTTATCTGGAAAGCATATTCCTTTTGCTGTTATGACAGGCAGAGTCTAATTTGTTGAGATATAATGGAGTTGAGGAATAAATGGGCAAAAACGAGGAACTATTTGTCAGTTCCCCAAAGATAAATTTTCTTGGGCTGATGAGATGACTCAGCCATCTGACGTGCTGCTCAGGCAAAGCACAGAGATTGCAGTTCAATCCCAGGTACCACATGCTGTTTCAGCCCTGCCCCCAAGGCAGGCTGAGCTGGACAAAAAAAAGACAATTTTCTTGAAGAAAGATCATTTTTATATTTAAAAAGACAAATCACTTAAGGTATTCAAGACACCTACTTCTTGGTGGGTTGCGTACTTTTTATTTTTATTTTTTTTAGATTTTGAGAGAATAAAAAATAGGTTAAGCATTAGAAATGGTAAACAATTTGCCAAGCAAGATAATAGGAATTCTAATTTTGAGAGCCTATACTTCTTATTCACAGCTCCAGCCCTGAGTTGCAAGTATAGATGGAATATGTGGTGTTGCAGAACTGTGGTTTGCATGACCATCTGTGGCAAGTAGGGAGCCAGCCCTTGGTGCTAGCATGTGGGGCAAGCCCTGGCATCTCCCTCATGTTCACACAGGACCAGTGTGCAAAGACATTTTTGCAAGTCTGGGCTCCTTGCCAAGGACTAACTTGGGCTAGAACCAGGATTAGTGTGGAATGTGCATGATTTCCTTAAGGAAATTGTCTGACTCTTAAGTAAACATATTAAATACACCTGGTCAGGAATAAAGAGCATTTGTGTGCTTCATGCATTTTTTTCCAAACAGAAGTTAGTCAGAGCTTCTCATGTCAACTGGGACAAATCATGATCAACAGTAAAATGCCCAACTGAGAAAAAGCAGGGTTGAGGAAAGAGCCCCAAACATGTTTTCTTTACAATATTAATGCTGGATCCTCGTCCTTTCTGCCTGTCACATTCCTTTTCCCCATCAGATGACTGTCATATCTCCCATGTGTTTCCTTTCCTTGTATGTCGCAGGTTTCCGGGGGGGGGGGAGGTAAAACACTGCTGGGATTCCAGTCATCATATCAGCATGCTTCTTACTGACAATTGCTTTTACTCTGAGTTCGTCCGGGGACCTTGGAAGCAGGATGCTCTGCAGAGCCAAGTGGCTCCGGGCGTGGGGTGGTTATCACCACCCTGCATGCTGTAAATCACTGTAGGGGATGGGAGAGTAGCTCAGCTCACCAGAACTTTACAGCCTCACAGGGAGAGAAAGTTCAAGCCATGCATATTCACTAGCTGTCTAGCTCGGATGGGCTTCCAACCTCTCCCCAGCATCTCTCAGATCTCTTGCATTTGCGGAGCCAAACACATGACAAATTTGCTCACTCCTCTGAAAGAAGAAAACAGCACATGAAAAACAGTGAAGCATTATCTGTCCTACTGTTTCCTTTAATCCTTAAAATAGTCTTTAACGTCATATGAATAATTTCAGATTTTATCACAAATATTTCCAATGGAAACTGGAAGAGAAATGTTAGTAGAGATGGAGTAAAGAAAAAATTTCAAATCTTTAAATTACTAGAGTACTCTTTAATATAATATAATTAGAGGAATATTTTTAGTTAAGTGACTGAGGCCATACTTAGTAATTTATGATAGCTACATCATTCATAACTCAAGATTGCCTTACTTAGAGAAAAATTTATTTCCTTTCTCTCTACCCTATCAGCACTGACTAACATTCAATTTTCCTTTGGCTATCAGTGATATCCTAGCTATATTTTATATGCTAATTACATAATTATTCACATTCAACTTTATGAGATTTAGAAAACCACACTAAGCAGGTAAATAAAACTTTCTTAAAAGTTCTTTCTCTTGAAGTAACTTGAAATGGATCGACACTAGGATAGGGCAGGTCTTGATCATGTCAGCTTAATTTGGCTATCTGAAGGGCAAAGTGTTTTGCAATGTTTATTAAAAAAAATAACTCTGGAGGCTTTTGTACATTTGGGAAGATGCAAATTTTAGAATGCCTCTGGGAATGCTTTAATTTCTTGATTCTTCACTGAACTGTTTGTAATTGGAGAATGTAATAACAATTAGAGAATAAAGAGGATTTCCATTCTTAAAAATAATCATAGCTACCACTGGCTATCCTGGGTCTCTTTCCTTGTGTTTCTTACTAAGACTATCATGTGTTTTTTTACTTTATTTGTCTATTTAGTAACAGGGATCTAATAGGGCTGTCATTTGTAAATATGCTATATTTTGATAAAAAGGCAAATGGGATATATTTTAATGTTGCATTCAATGTAATCAAGTTGCACTGTGATTAAGGCAGGTGTAAATATCCATAGAGTTGGAAATGATTTCATGACAGATAAAAGTAAAATAATTTTATTTATTTATGTATTTACTTTTTTGATGATATGGTCTTGCTGTGTAGTCCAGACTAGCCTTGATCTCACTATGTAGCCTCAGCTGGCCTCAGTCCTTGTGGTGGTCCTCCTGCCTCAGTCTCTCCAGTGCCAGGATTATAGGCATGTGCCTTCATCCAGCTTTAAAAAAAAAATCCTGTTTATTCATCTTGTCATTTCTTTTGGCAGTGTTAGAGATAGAAATCAGGGCCCCGGGCATGGTCAGCAACCCCAAACTTCACCCTGAGGTGCACTTCAAGCCCTTTAATTTTAAGAGATTCTAAAACATTTAAAATTCAATAACATATTTGCAAAATATTTATGCACTATTAGAGTAATTAAACTAATGATCAGGAAACATTCAATTTCAGGATCCTAACAATGTTATAGGACAACCAAGAACTTAGTACTCTTGTGTTAAACCCACACTTTAATTATTAGTATTATTATTTTTCTATAGACAGTCAAGAGAACACCATGCAGCGAACAGACTCAGTCTGGTTCTTCAGGCTGGTTTCTCACAGATACTTTCTATTTGCCCTCCACCATGTGGACTCATCAAAAGGTTATTTTTTTAATGGAATATGATTTTAACTGGGGATTTATTTGAGAAGCTTAATTCTGGAGCTTGTTTTGGGAGAAAATACTATCTTTGACTTAATTTTTTTCTGACACTGTACCCATGCACAGTATAAAAAAATTGTAATTGTAGTTTTGTCCTTTATAGCATAGGACAAATAAATGTCAAAATCAAATGGTAGCATCTCCCGATGGGACACACACTCCAGTGATGAAATCTTCCTCACACCCGTTTCCTATTCTTCTGCACACCTAGGTGAAGTTGCCTCAGGACCTAATCAAATGGTTAATTTACATGTAATCAAATCTTGCCAGGAGATTTTTTGGGGGGGACAAAAATTTTCAAATAATAAACTATAAAAGAATGTACACATCTACTCTGAGTCAACAGTTTATAACTCTTGGACTATTATGACTGAAGCCAGCACAAAAAAAGCATCTGTTTATGTTGCTGATGATTCAATTCACAGTGTAATGAAAACCATTGGAGGTGGCAAACTGCTACCTCCATGTTCCTTAGAGATTTGTAATATTGATAATGACAGGAATGAGGGTAACAGTCAACTTTGTAAAGCCATCATTAAGGTAGCTTTAAAATGGTAGCAATAAAACAGTTCTTTTTCTTTGGAAAATACTTTTTACTTATGTGTCAATAGGCTTTCCACTTTTTAGAAATAATAATTTTCATAGCTAATTGAAGTTTTTCCCGAAAAGTACCTCACTTATTTCTGGGGTAAATTTTTCAGCTTTAAACTCTGGTTATTTTGACAGCCTTGGCAAGTTCACCAGGGGCTTTCTACAACAACAACAAAAACTTGTTTCACAATGTACATTTGCATAGAGCTTGAAGCTGAACCACACTTTCTAAAAAATTATAGATACCATCAAATTCATACACATAGGTATTAAATACTAAACTTAAAAAATGCCTTCTAATAATTATAGGAATGCCTAGAATATAGGCACTGGTAATGTTAGATTCCCTTCTTCCCCTCCCTTCCCTTCCCTCCCCTCCCCTCCCCTTCCCTCCCCTTCCCTTCCCTCCCCTCCCCTCCCCTTCCCTCCCCTCCCCTCCCCCTTGTTTTTCTTTCTTCTTATTGTTTTCTTTTCTTTCAGAAAATGTCTACACCTTTCTGCTCTAAAACTTAAGTATTCAGGGCCATCCAGATAGCTCAGCAGACTAAAGCTCCTCCTTCGGCAGAGCACAGCCACTGGCCCGGGTTCGTTCCCTGGCGTACTGTGTGCTGAGCCTGTGATTGAGACTGGGCGTGGCGGCGCGCGCACGTAATCCCAGCACTTGGGAGGCTGAACACAGGCAGATCACTGCATTTCAGATCTACATAGTGAGACCCTGGAGACCCAATACTAAACACATTTTTAAAAAAGAAAGAAAAAAGAACCTGAAATATTCGGGCCATATCTCAGCAGTCTAAAGCACCTGCTTAGGTAAGTGTAGGGACAGGAACCAACACCACATGCCTTCCCCAAGCTGGCTGGCTGAGCTGGCCACAATAAATAAATGCATGAAAAAACAAACAAACAGAAATATTCAACTCTTGATGGAATATACTTGAATTCTGAGATAATCTCAAATTGCTTGGTCTCCCAGAGAGAGTGAATTAACATCGTGCTTAGCAACATTGTTACCTTTCATGGCATTACAATAACTATTTGAAGGTACATGATAGTTCACAGTGAGAGATGCTGTATTTGAAGTCCATGTGGTCAGAAGGAAGAAGGTTTAATGCCAACGTAGGAGTTGATCTAAGCCAGAAAGTCACTCAAGTACATTGGATCCTCTCTGCTGAGGACACTGTTAGCTGGAAGGGGAGAAGGATCTAATATTTAGGAATGTGTTAGTGGATGGAGCTTTGTGTAACTAAACTGATCCTTAAAAGAATGTTAATGTTCTGCAATTAGATGCTATCTTTTGAAAAATAACAATTAGGCTCAGTACTATCTTCAGTAAAAGCAAAAAATGATAATCACAAGGGAAATTTGAAATTACTTTGTTCCCAATAGCAGTACAATAAAGGCTTGGCATTTTTTATTTAGCACAACTCTGAGATCGCTCTTTGTTAGTTACAAGCAGTCTGATTCATACAACTAGGGGGCAAAGACTCCATCCTCATCTTCGGAGGAGAGAGAAAATTGGGAAAAAACTGAAGTGTGCAAACTGATATGCATTCTTAAATTACTGAATTCTTAGGCAAAGACACCTATCAATCTGCCAAAGCAGAGTAGATTTCCCAAGGGGAAGAGATGCTGTGAATGTCATATTTCGTTCTCACAGTCTGCACTCCACACTAACTGTGGTCGGGCATTCATCAAAGCGGTCCAAGTAGACAGGAGTTAGTCAGTTTCTGCTCCTCTTTCCAGAGCTCAGAGCTCTTGTTTGATGTGTTAAAGCTGTTTTAATTTGTACAGTCATGACTTGGTGTGCAGACAAAGGATTTCTTAAGGTAATCTTTAGCCACACAGTCTTATGGATGTCTGCCTCTTCTCTCCTCTCCCTTCCTTCCCCTCCCCCTCCTACTTCCCTTCCCCCTCTCCCTCTCCTCCCTTCCCCTCCCCTCTCCTCCCTTTCCCCTATCCCCTTTCCCTCCCATTCCCTTCTTTTCCTCTCCCCTCGTCTCTCTCCCATACCTTCCCATCTGTTCCCTTCCCCTTCCCATTTTTTCTCTTTTCTTTTCTGTTCCCTCCTGTTATGATCCTGCAAGCCTCATGCAGTCTTGGGGAAGTTTCTGGAGTTTGAGATTGATTACTATGGGTGTGGATGCTGCATTACAGTGTAAGGAGGGGAGAGAGGCTAGCTAGCGCCTGGGCTGCAGACCCTCCCTTTGTTCTTGCTCTTTGCTGCCTACTTGAAAAGTTGCCCTTTGCCTTGTGCCACTCTGCCTTGGAGCCAGGAGTACGGACAGAAACCTCCACTGACTACCAGCTAAATAAATCTTTCCTCTCTTCATTTTGGGTGTCAGGTATTTGTCTCAATATTTGCCCCAGCAATGAGAGAAGAATAACCTTTCCCTTCCCTCTTGTTCCTTCCCATCCCTTCCCTCCCTTTCCTTCCCTTCCTAGGTCCTCCCCTCCCTTCCATTGCAGCACTGAAGTTGAAGGGGACTTATGGAAGGACCATGGCTTCCTTTCCTCCTTACTTCAAATGCAAGGGTGGAGGACAGCTGTCCACACATGACTTGTCTTTATTCCATTCAATATTTATCTACTTCTGTGAAGGTCTTCCTTCTTTAAGCCATAGGTCCCTGTCTCTTAGCCCATGTCTCTATGAAGAAGAAATTTGAAGTTCATGAAAGTGCTTTTTATAGAGACTCAAATTTAGACAGTTTCATTTGTTTAAAAGTTTAAAAAACAGGATTAATGATTTTAGACATACTCAATGATCAAATACTTAAAAAAAATTTAAGGTAAATTTGAAATTAAGTATTTTTTTTCTTTCATTTACCATTTATCCTTTATCTTTCTGTTTTTATTTCATTTCTACTGCTATCTGATTGAAGTAATGTTTATGTCAGTAACATAAATTACTTTCCTTATCTACTTCCATTATATATAATAAACATCTTTAGAGTACATTCTCTTGCTACTTACATAGTTTGTACAACAATTCTGGCTTTCATTTTGTTCTATTGACATCTTGCTAAATTGCTCACCTAAATTTTTGATGGTATTATCTCAAAACTCATGGAGGAAATTTATGAATTATTTCCCGTTTTTCTATTTAAAAGATAGTCTGTACTTTTTATAGTGATTGGTAATTATTAACATTTTTTAAAACCTCTAAATGCTTTATTTTATAATTCCTGAGCATTTTCTCCCTGTGGTACTTTTCTACATAAGTGACAGAAGTAGGGCAATACACTTAAATGTTTTAAAAAATAAATGAGGAAAGTATAACTCCATACGTAAGATTATTTTTTGTTTTCCAAAGCTTATGAGAAGTTTCTAGGGCAGAGATACAGCCCAGTGACACAAACCCCTGCCTGGCAAGCACAAGGTCCTGAGTTTGATCCCCAGCACCAAAAAAAAAAAAAAAAAAAAAAAAAAAAAAAAAAAAAAAAAAAAAAAAAAAAAAAAAAAAAAAAAAAAAAAAAAAAAAAAAGAAAGAAAACAGAAAAGAAAAGAAAAGAAAGAATATTTTTGACCAATTTGTAATTTGATTGCTACATCAACTGAAAATCAGCTGATAAATCAATTGTTAACACTTTCAAGTGCTTAAACTTATCTTTCTACTCTTTAAATTCCAAATTTGCTTCCCAGAAATGAAGTGTCTACATTTCAGTGTTTATACCAGCTAAGTTTTCACTTAGTTAATAATGGCCAGGTTACATTTGTGTCCAACCAGTTATTTTAAACAGTTCTTTCCTTGCCATTATCTAAAATCTTAAGACAATTTTACAACCAGACCAGCTTAAAACCTACAAGTCTCAGCTTTACATTCCACTTTTCAGTCATTTTATATGGGATTTGTTTTAAAGGACACTGAAGAAGAGCCTATGTTCACTACTCCCTTTATTCCCCTGTTGGTATTGTTTCAAAAAGGCAAAAAGCACGCAATCACAAAAATACTTATATTTAAAAATACTTCTAAATGTTTTGATTACTCTAGAGTTTAGAATACATGTGCATGCTTATTTATTTGAATTTTGGGGTATCTGTATGTCTGATTATCAGCGTGCATATACATGCATAGCTACTTCATTATGCCATCTCTGAGGCACACGTAGAAGACCTCTGGCTTTGTGGATCCCTTCCAGTCATCTCCTAACTTGCTCTATTTGAGAGCTTTGTGTTTCACAAGGTGTAAAGGAAGGGATCCCATCAGTAAATAGAACCTAGCTTCTCTTGGTTAAAATAATAGACAAGTGGACCTTATGTTGATGTATCTTGTGGGAACAAATTCTACAATTAAAGAAAGGACAAATAAACTATTTTTATTTTATTTTTTTGAAATGCAAATATCAATGAGCTAGTTTCAAAGCTGATTGATAGGACAATTTCAATAATTAATACTCTTTACATTGTTATCTTCCTAGTGGTTATCCATAGTACAGGAAGCAGATAGGATATCCTGTCCAGACACTATTAGTACAAATCTTTCTTCTCACAGCATTACACAAAAGTAGCTGCATATCCATCCTAACTATTCTGTATATACAAATATAAAATGGTTCTTCCTTTGCATCCCCTTTTTTGTTTAGTCCTGTCAAAGATGGGTATTCTATTGGCATTCAATTAACAAACAAACATTTAAGAAATATGGGCATAATGGAAGATGGGGGCATAATTCCTAAACATTATGCAAGGTGCCTTTCCCAATATTCAAGGACTTACTCTTCTCCACGTGGTTTAATCCTAATCAGTTCATTGCCAAGCCTGATTCAATCCTGGTGTTCCAAACAGGAAGAGCTCACAGTGTTTTGTTTTGGTTTTTTTTTTTGGTTCAGCACTCATTTGATAAGAGACCTGAATTTTCTTTTTTCAGAGGCAGTACTAGTAACAACCACTTCAGGACCATAGATGACTGCTTTGCTGGAGTCATTGCTCTGGCTGGCACTGAATTATCATAGTATTTTTTTTTTTAATTTTTGTTTTATTGAAGTACAAATATCAATGAGATAGTTTTAAGATACCTTGACAAGATGGATTTGATAAATTAATACATTGCAAACTGTTTTCATAATGTTTTGGTATCATAGCAGGTGCATACATGATATTATACTTACAGACATTATTATAGCAGATGTCTCTTATCAGTAAATAAAGAGAGTGTAGTTCTTTGTGTGTCTTATTTTTTATACCTGAATTACATCAAAGATTCAATAATTAATACTTTCTACCTTGATATTTTCCTGGTGGTTGTCCATAGTACTAAAAGCTGACATAATATCCTGTCCAACCACCATTAGTGCAAATCTTGCCTCTCATAGAGTTATGTAGAAGCACAGCGTTATCTGTCCCAACTGTACTGTCCATACACACACATTATGGTTCTTCCTTTCTATACCCCTTCCTTTGAACTGAAAACATTGTATCATAGTGATATATGTGTACCTATGTTTATAGCAGCACAATGTGTGATAGCAAAATCTTGGAAACAACCAAGATGTCCACAACATGAGGAATGGTTGAAAAAGATGTGGTATTTCTATATAATGGAATATTACTCAGCTGACTGAAGTGGAGACCACTTGAACATATGCTCATAAGTGAAATAAACCAGACACACGTGTAAATATTGTATAGTCTCCCTAGTATAAGAAGCAAAAAGCAGAAATACAAATGGAAATGTACAACAACAACTAAAATCAATTGAGTCCAATAAGGCAAAGTGAATGGCATATGCTGCAGGATACTAATCAGCTTTTCTTCTGGATGGTTAACAACCTAAGTTCACAGATCACAGTTGGAGAAATAGAAGAGCCACAAGGCCAGCCAACACTTTGGCCCTAGTGTTTCAAGGTCAGCGAAGACTCAGGACATAGGAGAACCTGTAATGCAACATCATGAAAATCAGTTGAGCTCCAAATTTTCTGAACAAGGAGATTATGGAGCCACAGAGGAAAGAGATCGAAGTTCTATAGTGTGCCTGGGAAGAGTCACATGGAGAGAAAACTTTCTCTCAGGCTCTCACAGAGAGCAAACTGGTCAAGCATTGGCCGTGACTCATCCACATGGATGACACAGACAAAGGATCTACAGAATAAGGTACAGGACTACAAAATAAACCCTGAGGGGACTTCACTGACCTCATAAGAAACATAAAGTACCTGTGTTGGTATATAAGTCTTGCTCTATCTAGGTCTTAACCATTCAGCAGAAAAGTATAAAAATGAAGTATACATCATGGGGCCATAATATTAAGTTGAGCTGTAAATGGCTATGGTCGACAACTTCTTCGGATAACTCACCATTGTTGTGGAGTGCTGGACTATGTTGGATTGTGTTGTCGAGTTCAAGCACCTAAGTTAGTTGAATGACAATGGAGTGCCCATCCTTGACAGGTGTAGACAAAGGAAAAGGCATCATAGTATTTTTTTGGAGGAAGAAACAGAAAACTGAGTGGGAGGTCATCGACACAATGTAGGGAAAGGGCCTTTTAAATCACTTTCTGTAGCTTTACAGAATACCTGCTAGTGTCAAGCACTGGGGTGCTCATGGATATTTGAAGCTTAGGAAAAAAATAAGGACATCTGTCCAAAGGATCACTAGTCAGATGATCAACATGGAAGCAAGCATTTGCAATTGGATGTAACAAGTTACTAAAGATATAAATGATATTTGTGTCCCAATAAAAGAAATCTTGCAATTCATTCTTTCTGTGTGTGATGTATCACTGTAAATACTACACATGAAGAAATGATCATGTGTCATCTGAAATCTCGTTGCAGAATGCAGAAGAGAGAAAGGGCTTCTTGGCTAGATCGCAGAGCTTGTTGAGCTGCAAGTTGAATATACTATCCCACTAATGACTAAACTCTCAAACCGCTCCTGAATTACCTCAGAGTCTCTTCTGGGTGAAACTTATCTTTACTCTCACATACTGGGAGAAAGCATTCACAAATCATACCCCTACAGGGCCAGTCAAATAGCTCAGTGGATTAAAGTGCCTAAAAGCAGGCATAAGGCTCAGGGATTCCATTCCTGGGCCTGCAGTGCCAGCCCCACTCCATACTGAGATGGTATTTGAGTCTGGGCATGCTGGTGCACTCCTGTAATCCCAGCTCTTGGGAGGCTGTAAACAAGCTACAAGTCCAATCTAGTAGTGAGACCCTGAACATCCTATAGACATTTCCCTAAAAAAAAAAAGCAAACAAAAAACCCAAAAAAACATACCCCTACTAAAGGTGCTTGTATTCAGAGTATATAAAAATGGTAAAGCTCAACAAAGAAACAAATACCTCCATGAAATTGAGCACAAGAGTGGAAAAGACATTTTATCAAAAAATGAATGGAAAGATACACAAGAAAAATACCTGAAGTGATTATACATTGCCATAACGCTTATCAGAGCCACACACAAACATATTCCTACTAGAACAACAAAAATAAAAAACGACTGATTATGCCAAACATTGGCTAGAAGGAAAATGAAGTGATTCTTTACCACTGTGGGGGGTGGGGAGGAGAATATGAAATAGTCCAACAATTTCGGAAAATAGATTGTCATCTCATTAAAAAAGTAAAATGCACATCTACTGAATAATCCACCTATTCCATGTGTAGGCAGTTACTCAAAGAAAATAAAAGCTCATACTGTACAAACATATACTTGGGAATGTTTCTTGCAGCTTTATTTAGCAGTTCCAGATTGGAAACAACCCAAATATTCACCAGCAGGTGAGCTGATAAAAAATAAAATCATGGAACATTTACAGAATGAACCCTGTATAGCAATAAAATGAATCAACAGTTTGGATGTGCTACCACATAGACTCACAGAATAATTAGGTGAAAGAAGCTGAACCCTCCCAGCAAAAAGAGTACAGACTATATGGCTTTGTTTAGACAAGAGATAAAACATACAAACAAATGTAGTGTCAGGAAGCCAGTATCTGTGCAAAGCATTTCATTATTACTACATTGTGACACCTAGGGACTGGGTAAGGGCAGCAGGGAAAACAGAAATTGTAAAAGGCCCTAACAGCTTTGGTAGTGGGTGTGTTTTCATTACACTGCTTGTGACGGTATTGTCTATACATGTACACATCCAGGTTTACCAAAGTAAATTCCTTGAGTGTATGCAATGTGCTGTGGGTAAATTCTAATTTCCCAAATCAATCAGTCAGTCTGTCTATCTATCTATCTATCTATCTATCTATCTATCTATCTATCTATCTATCTATCTATCTATAATAGAGTTTTTTTATCTACTTTTTTGGTTTGGCTCAACCCACCCTGAGGGTGGGGTGGCTGGCATGGCATGTGGTGCATGGTATTGAACTGTGATTCCCCATGGCTGCCTAAGCTTGTGTAAGCTGGCATGTTAGACTGCTAAGCTATCTCACTGGCCCCATATCTCTCTCTATATTTTTTGAAAGTTTTGAGAAGTGATGTTACATTGATTACTCATTTTTGGAAAACAGAAGAACATAAATCTAATTTTTCAGGAAAGAAAAACAATACATTTTCATTCTCTGTCCTCTTTTGCTCAGTGTTTGTTGGTAACGGTTTTTCAGCAGCACGGCATAACTAGTGCAATTGGACAGCAAAATTTATTAAAATAAATGCACTAACCAAAAGATTGTTATATCTCTTAAAGCTAGCCTCTACAGCCTTTGGCTGCCTGAGAAACCTATTTTTATGGAAGCTTTCACTTCTCACAATACATTGGAGATTAGAGGACTTAGCCTACTTTTATTTAAAACATGTTTGTTAAAATTACACTATGCTATTTTAATGCCAAACATATGAATGCCATGTGCTAAGTCAATTGTGCATTATGTAAAAAGAATGTTTAAAAATACCCTGTAGTTGTACAAATAAGAGATGCACATAGTGAGTGATAATTTAAGGAGGTTCTGTCATCTCACTGATGTTAAACCAGGCTTCCTGTAGTTCTTGCAGCAGAAAAGACATATGTCTTGAATGTATTTAAAATATATGCCAAAGCTAACCCTTTTAAGGGCATCATTGAATTGATAATTTCAAACACTTTGTCAAACTTAGATATGTTCCAGAGAGGGAAGGAAAATGTTGAATGCATCATTTAGTATATTTTATAATGTCATTTTTGAGGATTCATGTTTACTTTGACTGCCTGTCCCACTGTACCCAAACTATGAATAAATAAAGATGAATGCTTGCTTTCTGTGTCCTTGCACTTCCCAGTGCTGAGTGTTAAAGCTAATAGAGTCAGATACAAGTCATATCCTGCAGTTATCACTTTGTTAATTTCATAATTGCTAAATGCTGATCTTAATGAAGTTAACATGCCTATTATCTGTAACCATAAAAGGTTCCTGATGTAAAACAGTTCCACTGTAAATCAAAGAAAAATTATAGGGCCACACATATTAACATGGAAGGTGCAAACACATTTAGGTGAATTACATGACACTGTCAGCTCTGTGCAGAAAACTAATTTTTATAAAAGGTCTTGATTTCAAAGCTCTTTACTTGAATAAGAAGATTTAATTTATCTGTTATTTTATGAAGCATTTTTATGTGTAGGAAAAGTGCTACTTGTTTGCACATGCTGGTTATGTGGCATTCTTACATGATTTCATGCTTTGCTGATAGAAAATTAGACCCTTGTGTATTATAAAAGAATAGAAGATAGCTATAGAATCAGGATGCAATTGCCCCAAGACATTCTGTTGACAGCTAGAAATATATACAGACAAAGCAATGTCACTGGATGCTAATGTGAACTATACCCACTGATGAATACTGTAAATCCCTCTAAAAGGAAAAGCCAAAACCCTTTTATTGAACTGGGGGTTTTACCTTAAACTTCGAGTGTGAAGGTAATTCCTACACTTTTGTACAAGGAAACCATGCTGAATATTTTATAATTACATTATGCATGTGAATTCAAAATATGATCCCAGGGATTGATATAGCCAGATAAAGCTACATATAGACATGAGGTAATTCATTTCTGTTATTTATCTGTTAGACTAATAATATGGTGTCTTTCACGAATACCAAAGATGAATCATTCATTTCTTAGATTAGTTTGGGCCATGCACGTTCTTACATAATAATTTCCTTGTCTATCAGAAGTTTTTACTTTTTTTCAGTGCGAAATTGAAAGAGAGATACACTGTAATTTAACTATGTACTAGCAATAATATCTCTAATATGACTTGATTGTACACTCTGGTAAGGGATGTCAAAACAACCTGAGAAGCTACAGCATCTTTGTATGTCTTTTTAATGTTCAGAGTCATCTTTAATAAGGATCACCATCCCTTGACATAGCAAGGCTCCTCCTCACAAAGGGGCAACTCTGAGGCCAGTCGCCGATTTCTGAAAAGATTACATTACTGCCTTCCTGTTGGAAACTTTCCCTGACATTTCACAAAACATCTTTTCGCTCATCAACTGAGTGGGGATAAATTGAGTTTGACCACTCTTGTCCTGCTTCCAGAAGTCTGTTATACTTTATAACTTGTGGCTGAGCTATTGAAGTGAGGAGAAATGTACAGTAGTCAAGGGCAGAGGTCCTCTCTGCTACGGCGAACGTTCTTGGTGGGTTTGGCACTTCGAACAATTTTCCATTGCGATGCTTCTGTAAGATGAGTGGAAACATTTTCTTTAACCAAACAACTGTGTAGACAGACCATGTGTAGTGTTCCTTGAAATGAGTCTGGAGAAACAAATCAAAACAAAGCCCTTCCTTGTTTCTTCTAATTGTCACACTCTGAAATGAACTGTAAGTGAAGCCTGGTAAGGAGAACTGTCAGGACTATTTGGTTTTCCGATGGCAACTGCTTCTTGGTGGTCAATATCAAAGAGCAAAATATTCTGCCAAGTTTAAAACCCTGACTGAAAAGAATTATAGATCAGTCCTTGAAAATCATGGCAATTATCCAAAGCAAAAAATCAACTGGCACAGAAATCCTGATGCCAGTGAGTAGTTGTGGAATTTTTGTTTAGGGGGTGAGTACAACACATGAGCTAAAAGAAACCCTCTGCAGAAGCAGCCCTTCCTGCTGTCCTGGAATTAGCCCACCCTCTCCCATGTGCCTTCCGTATAGGAGCACAGAAGCACAGATTCTGCAAACTGAACATTGATCCACAAAATCTCCTGGGACAGAGATCAGGGATCCATAGGAATGTCATTCTCATTCTAATCGAATGCTATAATAAAATAGAATAAAACTTTGATGTCTAAAACATTCTTAGTATGACATGGTGGAACGCCTTCAAATAAACAAAGTTCCCATGAGTTGCTTTCATTTCAAATGAACAGCTGTTTCTGGGTCAATTCAGCAATTTCTCCGGTTCTAAAATGGAGAAACACTTTCAGTAACATGCAAATGACTTTCGTGTACAGCTAAACTGAAGAAATCAGGTTCATTAACTTACTGGTAGACTGATTTTCTCTGTAAAATTTTTTCTGTATTTTTTTAAAGTGAAGGGTCTACAGGGTGTCCAGGGGTTCACTACTAGATTGGACTCATAGTGATCTGTCTGTACATCCTCCCAAGAGCTAGGATTACAGTGCATGTCAGCATGCCAAGTCTCTCTCTCTGTAAGATTTTTTTTTAAATATAAGAAACATTTATAAACAAATATAAGATTTAGAAAACAACCCTTCAAAGTGATCATCATTTCAACTTTTTGAACTTTCTTCAAGCTTAGCCTCTTTTCTATGGCAACTGTGCCACCATTCAGGTCTTCTTATATGTTGGCAATATTATCACAGTTATGATTCTCATTTGGTCCCCTGCTTCTACTTGAGCTCCCTGTCCTCACCCTAATTTGTTGTATTATTCCCACTTAGTTTTCTAAAAATAGTACGTTATTATGTCAAGCTTGTTAAAAAGCATTCCCATTGCCTCCAGGCAAAGTGAAATCATCTACTCTAGAGGTTCAAAACCCTCCGCAATCAAGCACACTGTTCCTATTAAAAGCTCCTTTCCTGCTTACACTGCTTTACTCACTGGAGCTCAAAGCATTCTTCTTGTACCTGATTAAGCTATAGTATTATTTATTTAATATATTTGGTACAGGGTCTCACTATGCAGCTTGGACTCATAGTGATCCTCCTGTTTTTAGCTTCCCCACTGCTGGGATTACAGGCATGTGCCCTCACTCCCAGTGTTGGTGGCTGGCTTAATGTACCCCAGGCTGGGACCAGCATGTCATGTGAGGCCAGGGATCAAACCCATGTCCCTGAGCATGCCTAAGCAAGAGTCCCCTGAACTATCTTGCTGGTCTTACCATAGTCTTTTTAAATGATCTTCTATTTTACCTTAAAGAAATTATATTCATTCATTCATTCATTCATTCATTCATTCATTCAGTCAGTCAGTCAGTCAGTCAGTCAGTCAGTCAGTCAACAAAAAAGAATCTACTGTGTCATCTTTGGGGCTGGCCAAAGAAGACACAGTGGTAAGAACAATATAAGCCTTACCTAGAGGAGCTCTGACCCTGCAGAATGATTCAGAGGGAGGAAGACATACTACTACTAATTTTAAAAGCAATAGTGGTAAGTGCTGAAAAGGAAATAAGAGTGATCAGTGTGATGGCAATCTGAAGCATTGCTCATGTTGGGTAGTAGAAAGGCCTTTGTTGAGGGTGTTCCATTCAAATTGAGATCTGAGGACCAGAAAGATAGCTCAGCAGGCTAAGGGCCTCCTTAGGCAAGCGCAGAAACTGGGGTTCAACCCGCAGCACCACATGCCAGGTTGGCCACACACCTGGGTGTGCTGAGCTGGCCAAGACAGGAAGAAGGGGTACATGCCTGTAATTTCAGGGCTGGGGAGGTTGAAAACAGGAGAAAAACTATGGGTCAGAGCTGCGTAGTGATACCCTGTACCTAATACATAAATACAAAATAAATAAAAATAATTGAGATCTGAAGCCAAGAAAAGCCAAACTTATAGATACTAAAGTAAGTTTTACAGAGAGAAAAAAATCCTATATACTCTAAGACAATGAACAACCTGTCATGTTCATGGAAAACACAAAAGGTAAGGAGACCAAAGATGAATGAATTGAACTTTGAAGAACACTTATTTTCACTATCAAGCATCTGATGTCTACCCCATGCTTTTTTATGTATTAACATGCTACTGACTAACTTCTATGTTGTTTTGTTTTGTTTATTTGTCTTTGCCTAGGTGTTTCATTGTTCCAACTAGATATTGAGTGTATTGAATAATAGGAATAAAGTCATAGGAGTGATAATAAAGCCTCTCAGAGTGGATTTATAAACATAGGATAAATGTGAAATATTCCCAAATTGATGCATAGTTTTAATATAATTCCTATTCAAATTCAAGTTTGAGCTAGGCATGGTGGCTCACAGCCTATAATTCTAGTCAGTTGGGAGATTAGGGCTAAGGCAAACTGGATAGAGAACTGCACAAATGTGCCTGAGACCAGGGGAAGGAGAGAAGAGGGAGAGGAGGTGAAAGGAGAATGCAAGGAATTAAAGTACGCTATGTATATGTACCAGCCCCTGAAATGACGGTGCTCATTCTGTACTGCAAATACTTAATAACACAAATAAAAAATAAAAAAATCACATGGCTCACAGGTAGAGGAAGATATTTCCTTAAAAGAGATGACAGGAGCAGAATATAGGGCATGAAACCATACAAATGGAGCTAATGAGTTAGTTGCTTGAATTTGAATAATTACTGCCCACACATAAATATTAATGAATGCATTCATATATGGGGTCATTCATTAAAATTATTATAAAAATCAGCACATTTATTTCATAAAATGAAATGAAATCCCTATCTATACATGAATTGTCTATTAGTAATTAATTTTGTAAATTTTAGTGTGGAAATCGTACAAGTATCCCATTGCTGGTGTATATGATATGCATTTATAACTGCTGTATCTCAAAAGTTAGCTGCAGAACAAGTTTTTAGACATCATTTTAATGTTTTCCTTAAGAAACTAATATGATGACATCTACTATGTTAAAGTAACACCTTTCTTTGCATTATTGTAATCAAATATCCCCATGAATGATGCAAGCTGCCCAATAGGACAATAATGCAGGTACCAGTGGTGGTTCAAGACATGAGAAGAATGGAATTCAAATTACAGCTGCCTTGCACGAGACATAAGAATTATGGCTCTGCTATGAATGTGCTAATCATTAAAGGCACCAAATCTTTGCTTCACTGATTTTTTGGTTTTCTTTCTTTACTTTCAGTTTCATTAATTTCTGTGGTGATCTTTCATATTACCTTCTTCTTACTAGCTTTGGATTATTGTTCTTTTTCTTAGAATTTCAAGGGATTAATTAGTTTATTTGTTTGCTCTGTTTTTCTGGTGTGAGAACTCTCTACAATCAACTTCCTTTTTAAGACTGATTTCAGACTCACTCCAGCCAGCGCCCAGGCCCATTGTGTGAGAGGGACCACCCAGGTCCCTCTGGACCCTCATTACAGCCAGCAATCAGGCCATGTATGTGTGTGTGTGTAACTTCCTCTATCAGACAGGCCCAGTGTGGAATGCTGGGGCAGAACTCCTTGCAGAGAGGTTAGAAGCAAGACCCACCCAGCTGATCGAGGGGCAGAACATCTTGCCCAAGTGGCACAGCAGGTTAACTTCCAAGAGCTGCAGCAGGAAAAGTGGACCACAGCAGCCAGACTCAAGCAACAGCTACCTGGAGGAATTTGAACTCGGTAGATCTGGACCTGGTGCTCAGGTAATAACTCTACCAAAACACTAGACCAAAGGTCAGAAGACAATGCTATACAAAATGACAAAGAGAAGGAGCAAAATCTATCTCAAGACCTGAGCCCATCCAGAACAAATGAAGGAGACAATAGCATAAAAGAAATTAGAAATCACACACCTGAAATCTCTGAAATAATATCTGACAAAAAAATAGAGGA
Source organism: Ctenomys sociabilis (assembly GCA_004027165.1). Taxonomy (NCBI): domain Eukaryota; kingdom Metazoa; phylum Chordata; class Mammalia; order Rodentia; family Ctenomyidae; genus Ctenomys; species Ctenomys sociabilis. The sequence goes on along the minus strand of PVKA01002932.1, from coordinate 6,488 downwards.
GAATAGAAAAATGATGGAATCCTTGAATGAGCAACATAGGAAGGAAATAAAATGTATGAAGCAGATTCAAAGTGATCTACAGGAAATGTAAACTTCAATCACACACTGGCAGAACCATTTGAATGAAAGTGAAAACAGACTTTCAGACCTTGGAGACACCATTGCAGCTAGTGAAAAGATAAAAAAAGATCTCTCAAAAACAACTAGGATTCAGGAAAAAATAGTTCAACATTTTCAGGACTATGCAAAGGTAAACAACATAAGACTAATAGACATCAATGAGAAAGGAGTCAACAAATGACATAAAAAGAATATGGGCAGAAGTAATAGCAGAAAGCTTCCCAAATGTGGGGAAACAATCTGACATTCAGGAAACCGAAGCATATAGAATTCCAAATATCATCAGCCCAATTAAAATCACACCTAGACATATAATAATCAAGATCCCAGAAGTTCAGCACAGGAACAGTATACTAAAAGCCACTACAGAAAAGAAATAGATCACATTTAAAGGAAAACCCATCAGAATAATGGCAGATTTTCACAAATCATCAAGTCAAGAAGAGCATGGAGGATAACACTTCCAGTCTTGCAAGAAAACAAATTTCCAACCCAGACTGATATACCATGCAAAACTCTTTCAAGTTTAATGGAGAAGTGAAATACTTCCATGACAAAGATCAACTAAAGAATTTCATGACATCAAAAGCCAACCCAGCACAGACTACTATTGAAAGATATTCTAGAGAGGGATCAAGATGACCAGAAGAACACAAATGAGAATGAAAAGAACTCACCAAATAGGGAAAACAGTGAAACACAGGAGAAAAAGAGGTAAACAATAGCAGTCTTTCACTTATTCTTTTGTATACAGCAGTGAAATATTTCCATCAGCACACCTACAAATGGACTTCTCCTGCACCCTGTAGGTCATGATTTTGTCTTGATATCTACGGGGTGGATATTAAGGAAATAGCAGTAGCTAGTCCCACAAGTGACACCTGATTACCAACAAGCATCATGGACACTGGTCTCATCCACCACATACTAGACATATCCTATCCCCAAACTGTTAGAAGTGCTCGTCATGTATTTTCCATTCCAGTATTTTTCTTAGTAATTTTTACTGTCATGAAAACCTTTTGTTCCTTCATATTTTTGTATATATTAACCTAATCAAATACTGTGTGAGTATTCTGAACTGAGCACAGATTTATACATAGGATACACTACATTCTATCAAGACATCGTTGGACTTAAAATTTAATTTAATTTTTGAGTGTTATTTTGAAATATTTAATTTAATTTTGAATTAATTAATACCTAATGACTTTTCTGAATATTATTTATTTTTAATATTTGTTTTATGAACTATGCTGTTTCTTTGATTTACAATGTACTTATAAGACATGGTATAATATTTTCTCCTAGTATAACAAGCTTTAAAATGTATATTCCCATTTTCTATTGACTTTATATTGGTTCTTCCTTGTCTTTTACACACACACACACACACACATATGAATATAACCTGACATAACATTGACACTGTTTTGTGGAAATCTTAATGACCTTTTAAATGGGTTTGTTTAATATATTTATATTTTACATAGACCTGCATAACTACCATTTTGAGAGCTCTTTATTCTTTATTGAGCTACTTCTCTTGCCTTCTGGATTATTATGGCCTTTGTTATTTTCCATATGCTACATCTGGAGGTATTAGCATATTTTGAGTTTGTATAACTGGAAAATATTTTAAGTTCTCCCAGGTATGTTTACTAAGTATAAAATTCAATAAGGACATATCTTTTTCCAGTGCTTTGAATAAATAAGTCTAGTTTCTTACCCACTTGCTCTTTGTTCTTCCATAGCTAATATTTTTCCTATATATATGCTTTAATTATTTTTCTTTACAATTAGATTTGAACAATTTTAGTCTTGTGTGTCTTGGTATGATTTCATTCATATTTCTTGTGCAAAAGGTTCATTTTTCCCAGAAATGTGGTATAATATTAACTAAATTCAGAAAATTTAATTCTTTAAATATTTATTGCCTATCCCCTTCTATTTCATGGATTCTATTCATATGAATATAAGTTTCTTAATTGTAGCACAGAGAGAACTATTATATGACTCATCTGTAAACTCTTCATATTTATTTCAGACAATTTTATTGTTGTATTCATTTAAGTTGATAAATAATTTTTCACAGTGAGCAATCTATTATTAATCTCATGTTATGTATTTATTTCAGAAGTATCTTTCTAAAATTCAGTATGTCGATATCTTTTATCTCTCACATTTCAGTATTTGTCTACAATTTTTAATTTGCCATAGAATTTTTATTGATTTTCAATGAAGTTAATAATAAGAAAAAAGACTGATTTCATTTTGTTCTGAAGGTTCTGTTGTGTCATACTGGCATCATTGTCTGACGCTATGAACTACCTAACCTTTTCCTTAATTTCATCTGTGATCTACTGATTATTCATTGGGGCTTCATTTCCATGTTTGTGTATTTTCTGTGGTGTCTCTTGCCATTGATTTCTAGTTCTACTGATCAGTAACTTAGTAACACACATGAGATAATTTCAATTTATTGATGCATGATTTATGAGATGGTTTATTTTCTAGAAAAACCTATATGCTGTAAAGAACTGTATGTATTCTGTTTGGGGGGGATAAAATAGTCCTTAGATAACCAGTAAATTCATTTCCTTGAAAGTTCAATTTAACTCTGATGTTTTAGCCTAACTGATTTCTGACCAAGTTTGCCATTACAACTGTATGTCTCTCATCCATTAGTGACCCTTTCATGAAGTTGGGAGCGCCAGGATTTGATAGATAAGTTTCCAACTGTTATCTCTTCCTGTTGAACTCGTGTTTGAACCAATACATACTGAGCCTCTTTGTCTCCTCTGATGGGTCTTGACATAAATCTACTTTGAAATTACAATAGCTACATCTGCTTCATTGTGATTTCCATTCCATGAAAGATTGTTCTCTATCCTTTGATTTTTAATCTGTGATTTTCCTTTTTATTTAAATGTGTCACTTGCATACTTGTCACTTGTACCATATATTCTTATATGTTTCTGGGTTTGGCTTCTTAACCCACTCTGCCGATCTGTATCTTTTATTAATAAATTGAGATCATCCACATGAAAAACTATTACTGACAGTTACTGACTTATTCCCACCATTGCATTATTTCCCTCTTGCTAATTTGCTTACTGTTTTCCTTTTGCTTAACTGCTCATCCTGCCAGGTACTTTCATTCTTTTTGATTTATTGGCATTGTTGACACTATTTTCTCTTTCAAAAATATCCTTGAGAATATTTTATAATGTTGACCTTGTGGTTATGAATTTCCTGAGGTGCACAACAGATTCCTATTTGCTGTAGGAAATACCTATTTTTCTTTTGTTATATTTTAATAATTTTATTGAGAAAGAAGTAACAATGAAATAGTTTCAAAACACGATAGTAGTACAGTTACAATAATTAATACATTGCATATTGTTGTCTTTGTAGTAGTTGTTCCTAGTACAAGATGCAGACATGATCTTTGTCCAGATACCAATAGTTCAAAACCTTCTTCTCATTAAACTCAGAGAAAGTAGATGTATATTTATGCTGTTTTGTGTATATATATATATATATATATATATATATATATATATATATATTTTACTATAAAATGATCCATATATATCCTTTTTTGTTTACTTTTGTCAGAGATGCGTATTGCATTGGCATTTATATATTGTAAGTGCATGAATTCAACAGGATAATCCAATATAGTCCAGTAGTCCATAATAGTATGAATTATCCACAAGAAGGCAGAAGTCATTGCCTTCAGCCTTTTACAGCTCAAAATATTAATATGGCTTTACTTTTTATACATCAATTTTATAATTTTCTGCTGGACCAAGATAAAGCAAGACCTATATAACAAGAAATGTAACTTTTGCATCTGACAAGATCAGTCAAGTCCCCTCAGGATTTATCCTGAAACCCTGTACTGCAGTTTGTAGATCCTTAGTCAGTGTCAGCCATGCAGATGAATCATGGTAATTTCTTGACCAAGTTGCTCTCTGTGAAAGCAGGAGAGAATGTGTTCTCTCCATGTGACTCTCCTCAGGCACACTCTACATTGTTGATCACTTTCCTCTGATTCCACAATAAAATACCTCTTTTTTATCAAATAGGAAGGAAAATTTTGCAGGATACCTAAGTCAGGACTGGTAGTTATCTTTTAGGTCTTGAGCATTAACTTCAAGCCCTTTGAGCCTTTAAGTTTTGTATAGAGAAACTGGTGTTAATCCTAGTGGGTTTATTTTTATATGTGATTTATTGCCTACTCTAACAGCCCAGTGAAAGACAAGTACTTTGAATATAATGTAGCACAGAGCAATTTTCTCTTATACGTTGGTGTTCTATGTGCTTTTCTGTATATTTATTTCTTCCTCTCTAATTGGGAAGTATCCTGCCAATAATCCTTTGAACAAATTTTTTTGGTCATTTGTGCTGCCTCCTGATTTTTTACTTATACCATTTATTTCTATATAAGTTTTCTTTGAATAATCTAGCAGCTGTTGGATCCACTTTTGTTTCTTTCTCCTGTGGTTTTTAAATTGTTGCAAGTAGCTACCTTTAAAATCATTACTGACTTCTGGTTCTGAGACTCTCTCCTCATGTTTGTTGGTGCATTTCTGCCTGAAACCTTTTCTCTGGTGAGCTGACCATTCATGCTTTGTTTAGCTCATCTACCTTTCCATTAGGGTCTTTTGAAACTTTGTGCTTATTACTTCTATTACCTGTTTAATTTCAACTTCTCCAATCCCTCTGAGACTTGTTTTCTAGCCCCTTCTGTTATCCTTTAGGATAATTCAGTCAGTCAGCTTATTCTTCCCTTTGGTGCCTTTTGGAGGGGTTCTGGGGAGTTGAGAGTTCTGGGAGACATTTCATCACCTTACCTTTTTACATATCTATTGTTATTTTTTATTTATTTGTGTTGAGGTTTGTGGATGACCACAATCTAAAAACTGTGCTAATATAGAGATCCCTTCAGCTGGTTTTCTGTATCGTATTTTGAGTATAGCTGATTATAATCCTCTGCCATGGCCCCAAGATCTTACCACTTTGCTTAATTTGAGAGGAGATTATCCAGTGCAGATAACCTAACATTGAAGTTCTCTGCACATGTAGTATAGTATTTGTCTCAGTTACTCTTTTCTTGTTTCTGGGACATAATATCCAACACCCAAAATGAAGGAAGAAAAGGTTTATTTAATGCACAGTTTGTGGAGGTTTCAGTTATACTAGGCTAGCTCCAAGGCAGAGTTGCACATGGCAGAGAGCAACCATTCATGGAGGGGACAAAGAGCAAGAGTGGCAGCAGCCGAGGCAGCTGTCAAGCTTCTTTCCCCTCCTTACATTGTAATATAAATTATGCAACACAAGGCCAGGGTGTAGCACTCACACCTGCAATCTCAGCATTGGGTAAAGAATCAATCACAAACTTTGGAAGCCTCTCCACGACTGCATGAGGCTTTGGGTGGGGGCACCTAGATGCAAATCATAACAGTACTCTTAATGTCACTGAATGACCATAGTGATATTTTACAGAAAAATAGCAACAATTATGACCCTGTTAATATCAAGTAAATCAGCTTTAATGCTCTTTATCAGGATAAACTGGACATTAATGCACTATAAAAACCAATTCCATACAATCCTTAATCCTAGGGGAGTGATCTGCAGTTATAGGGTATACATCAAGACAACCCAGGTATTGACTCACAGCTAGTTTGGACCAAATGCAGCAGCTATTTCTATGATAATGGTAAAAAAGAATTCAGCACTAATATTGCAGTTAACTAATTATTAAAACATTAACAAAGCGCTATGGATATACTATTAAAGACATAGGGCTTTGGAATAGTGGAAAGCAAGAGAAAAACTTTCAATCTTTAACATATTGACAACAGAGCTTTAATTAGTATATTTCTCTTCCAAGAGGCTCTGATTTGAACTATCTCATGATGCAAACAATTGGTGGCTAAAGCTAGACAATGAGACAGTCATAAATGTACCACTAGTGGGTTAAGCCAGGGGAATATGTTGAGCTCTATGATATAAAAATGAGAAAGAAAAGTAGTTACAAGGGTCCTACTAGAGAACAGAAGGACATTTATATAATTAGATAATGTTAAGTGCAAAACCTGTTGAGAAACGAAAGGTAGAAAAAAGGAAGAAATTTTAAAAGTATATAAAGTAAAACTTAAAGGGAGAAAAATTAAAGGGGAAAATTTAAAGAGAGAAGAAAAATAAAGGAAAGCATTGAAGCAATTGAGAGAGAGCAGAAGCATGGCAGAAGGACAAAAATTTTCTCAAGCCTCATTACATTGGTGGAGTTGAAAGAGGGAAAATGGAAAAGATGAAAAACAGAAACAAACCAAATGAAAGCTGAAAAACAAAGA